>JAZHYW010049507.1:0-63442 GCA_037355805.1 Ixodes ricinus | reverse complement strand
CGGGCGATCTTGGAGTTCCCAGTCCCTACCGATGTCGGGGGAGTGCGCCGCTTTCCTCGGCATGATAGGATACTACCGGAGCCTACATCCCGAACTGCGCAGCCATGCAGGCACCCCTCACGCAATTGCTGAGGAAAGCGGCTCCCTGGGCTGGAGAGGCGGCGCAGGAGGAGGCGTTCCTCCAGCAGACCGAGGCATTGGCGCGTACAGCATCCCTCGCACCACCAGACCTGGAATAGGCCCTTCACGATCCAGAGCCCCACATTGGCACGTCCAGACGGACGCAAGCGGTGAACTCGGCGCGGAGCTCTTGCAGCAGGCAGAGGAGAGATCCGACCGGTGGCATTTGCCAGCCGGGCGCTGAGCAGGCGGAGAAGAACTACACGGTGAGCGAGCGTCAGAATGCCTCTGCCGTCATTTTCGCTCTCCAGGAAGTTCGATCACAGGCCGAGGGGACGGAATTCACGCATCGAGGCGGACCATATGGCCCTCGCGTGGCTCTCCCGAACTGCAAGGAACCCGCCGGAAGACTGGCGCGCTGGGCCTTGACACTGCAGAAGTACGAGTACCGAATTCGGTACCGGAAGGGCAACGACAAATGTGGTGGCCGACGCGCTCTCCCGCGCACCCGTGGATCCCCCACCGATCGAGGCAGCAGACTACGGAGGCGATGCCATCCACCGGGAGACGGGAAATCCCGCTCCATCCCCTCCGCTCCCCACTGTGGCGGCGTCGCGCAGCTGGCTGAGGCGATTATCTCACTGGGACCGGCGTTCAACCGGGCGGAACTGTTCGAAGCACAGCAGAGCGATTCGTTTTGTCGCGCTATCTTCGACCGGCTCAGGCAAGAGATGGATCCTGACCAGACAAGCGAAAAGACGCTCCGGCACTCCGGAACACCGAGAGGCCAAGCGCCACCGCCCAGGAGCCAGACATTGAAGCAGGTGAGCTGGAGTCTTACCTGATCGATGGGGACGGCGTCCTGCTGCGCTACTTTCCGGAAGAGAGCGATGCAAGTGAGTCGTTCAAGACCGTGATTCCCCGCAATCTCAGAGTGGCAGCGCTGCGTCACTACCACGATGCGGACGGTCGCGGCGGTGCACGAAGTCGTGGCATAAGCTGCGTCGTTTCGCTACCTGGCCGGGCATGAAGGGGCAGCTGTGCCGGTATAGTCCGGAGCTGCGCAGTGTGCCAAGAGCGCAAGCCCAGGGTGGCAGACCACCCGGCCTGCTCGAGCCGATCGTGAGTACGCGGCCATGGGAGATCGCGGCCTGCGACTTGATGGGACCCCTGCCGCGGTCAAGCGGAGGCTATCAACATGTGTTGGGTAGTAACCTGCCACTTCACCGGATTCGTCAGAGATGTTTCCAATGCGGAAGGTGACAGCCAAGGGAGTCCTGGAGCAGGCTGTCCGAGGTCTGGTGCCGCTACGGGTTCCTCGAGAGACTGGTGAGTGACAATGCCTCGATATTTTGCTCGAAAGTTTTCGCGGCAACCTGTCAGGCCCTCGGGATTAAGCATTGTAAGACTTCGTGTTACCATCCCCAAGCAAATGTGACCGAGCGGCGGAACCGCGACATTAAGCCGCTGCTCGGGGCGTATGCTCATAAGCAGCGGGACTGGGATCTGCACTTGGATTCGATTTCGTTTGCATTGCAGGTCCAACCTCAACCGCAGCACTGGGTTCACGCCCGCGCTGCTGAACTTCGGCAGAGAACTCTCTACGCCGACCGATGCGGTTCTCCACCCGCGACAAAGCGCGGCCAGGCGGTGCCCTCGCACGAGGACTTCGCGACGCGGACAAGAGAGGCGACTGTCGCGGGCGCTGGACGCCGATCGCGGAAACAGGGCTCGCGCGCGGGCGGAGCAGAAGAGCACCTACGACAAAGCGCACCGCGATGCGCAGTTCGAGGTGGGCGACACCGTTCTTCGGCGAAGTCAATTCAGAGCGATGCGAGTAAGTTCTTCTCGGCGGCGTTGGCCCCCAAGTGGGTTGGCCCCTTCGTCATCGATTCCAAGAGGTCCCGACTGACATACATGCCGAGGGACCGGGGCTACGGATCTCGTCCGCGGGACAGTTCACATCGGCGAACTGGAAACCCTTTTTCCCCAGGGAAGGGGATGAGCCGGTCAAGCGGCCGCAAAGGGGCATTCGCGGGCACCAACGATCTCAGGATTTCCTGGGACCACCGCGGCACAGCTACAACACGCGTAGCCGGAGGCAACCCGATGGGATCGGAACCTCGTAGAGTGCGTGGCCCGGGAAAAGAGAAGAAGAGGGTGAACGATCCGAAATCGGCGTTCCCGGCCTTTTTTTTTTCTTTGTGGGTGGGGGGGGGGGGGGCCTCGGAACCCTCAGTGTTTGCTTTTTTCTTGTTTTTACTTTCAAATGTTTTTATTTGAGTGCGATGGCGCCTTCAGGCGTGGGTAAACTGTCCTCGGCCCAGTTGCGGGCATGCTAGCCACTGCGAGACGCAGCTTGTGAATGTGCACCGAAGATGGTCCTGCTCCTGGGATTGACGATGTAGAGGATGAGTCGCCGATCGGACGCACAGCTCATGCCATGAGAGGCCACTCTGCATCTTCGGCGCAGCTCGTAGTTTCGCCGGCCGGAGCCGCAACTGGGTCACGACCACAGGCCGCGCACCGGAGCACCGCGCCATGGGGGCGGCGGCAGTCGCGCGCTCGCCAGGCACACTGTCCAAGGACCCCGTTGCCCCGGAGAGCCGCCGCCAGGCCGAAGTCGACAGTCTACTGTCAGGCGTGCGCGTCGACGCCGCGAGACCCAGGCCGTCCGAGAGCAGGGAAGCCGAATCGCGACCGTCAGTCTGCTCGTGATAAAGCGGATTTCCAGGCACACACAGAGTTCGCCACGGTCTTCACACGAGCGATGCCTGGCCGAATTAACGGCGGAATCGCCGGCGTGCAAACGATTCACTCGGCGAGGGGAGCTATCGCCCACTCGTCGTCATTCACCACGGGCGCCTATCAATGCCATTTAGCCGTCTTGTGCCGCGAGGCAGCTATTCAGTTGCCTCGCCTCAGACGCTGATCACAGAGTCGGTGTCGCCGCGGGGTCGATCGGGATCTCGAATTCGGCTCCCGACGTGCCGCTTTGCTCTCCCAGCCACTGGATGGCGCTGCAGGCACGCCCCATGGCGGGCCGGGGAGAAAACCTCCTCGCCCATCGGTCGATATTGTCGGGTAACCGAGAGGCAGAGTCTCTTAGGTTCCGGCCGGCGCTCAAGATAGGCAAGTGGAAGCAACTGCTCTCGGGCAATAGCGGGACACGAGGCCTAGGGGCCCCTTTTGTGTTAAGCTTTGGGCTTAACGTACGTTTGTAAATATTTGAGTAATGTCGCGTGTGTTTGTAGTATAGATTGAGTGTTTTGTAGCGTTGTGTTATTATGTACCAATAAACGGGGAGCGGAATCCCGCTCCCGTGAAAGAACCAGGCTGGACTCGGGTTGTTGACGGACCACGTCGGGAACGGCGTATCGGCGGCGGTACGCGAATTCCCACAAACTTCATGCTAAATCTGGGTCATTCCTCCTCTGCAGTGTGCTGGCTTGCTCAAAATGAAATCAGGTGGCCTTATCTCGGTCTCAAGAAAAAAAATTGTCAAGGCTAGTGCTGCCTTAGCAAAGCTTTTTCTTGAGGCTTCCTTAGATAGACCGACTGAGTTACTTTCGAACAAACCAGCCAATAAATAGATTATGGACAAACAGAATCAAGATTAGACATTCCACTGAAACGAGTAGCCAAGTGAAATCACCAATTAGCTGAATGCTCAGGCGGTCGTAACCTGCCAACTCGGTAGCCTTCAACAAAAACTATTTTCATTGCATCAGTTGGCAAAGTAGATGTGAAACACGTGCACGACAAAGACAGGCATTGTATGATGGTTCCCACATCAATCGTAGCTGGCGTCCTATGACACTGTGACATGGCACGTCCCGATGTCGCATTGTGGTGAGCTGGCCGACGCAAGCAGAAATTGCAACCGCATATTTTGGTCATTCCACTGCAGTGTCAGCTGTATGCAGTTTGAATGTTCTCATGTTCTGCGAAGTTACTGCAAGCACCATGAGTGACAAGGAAGATGTTGTGATATCACCATCTCAACTACAAACAAACAAAGCATTGCAACAACGACAATGATGCCGAGAAGCGGTGCTAAAATGCTGAAAGGTAGTGCATGCTTTGGTTTTGCTGCATAATTGGTTTTGCTTTAAAGTTCAGAAGGTGAAGAGGAATTGCAACGGCCAGGGTCCTCTGGGGTAACAACCGCTACGAAGTCACGTAAGCACTGTGGAAGGTGTTAGCTGTGCCGGGGCTCACGTTTCGTAATGACGCACTGTGCCTGTTGTCAGGCGCCCGTCACTATATACCTCGAGCAGTGCGAGAAAGATGTGCGTAGGTAAACAGTGAGAGCCAGTCAAGCAGCACCAAAACAGGACCTGGAAGGGTACATGGGCTCATCCAGCTTTGACACCAGAGAGGCCTGAGCCAAGCTGGGCTTTGAGTGGAGCCTCAGCAGAATGCACGAAGGAGGACCAGACAGGCCTTCCTTCATGTACGTCACAAAAAGGTGCCTACCGCACACTATTAAGTATATAGGAGGTCGAATTTGGGACGCAGTCTTTCCTCAAAATAAGCTTTAGTCACTTTCCATGATCCCGGGTGTTGCTTGGGGTCTCGTGAAATGACAGCCCCGGCAAGTTCTTGCCCACAGGTACCACGACAAATGCCAAAAACAGCACCAAGAATACAAGAACGCACGAGAGAGGCTTATTTTCATTCACATTTTCTGCCTTGTATAGGAAAGCGACGCACCCTTGTGGTGATAGCTGGCAACTGGCAATTGAGCAGGCATTATCAGTATACAGGAGGCTATGCTCCATGACACCTATCCAGGCAGGTCAGTCATGAAGAGCTTGGCACACACTATCTTCTGGTACCCCGGTGTTGACAAAGACATTTAAGACCATGTAAGAAGGTGCGAAACATGTGCCCAGTCCTGTTAAATGCCCCTGGTGCAGGTTCGGGTCAGCTGATTGGATACCAAGCAACGCTGAACATGGCTTATATTATGCCGTACTGCTGGAGAGTTACGTAATACTGATCGTGGTCCACTCGGACACAAAGCAGATAGAAGCATCGGCCGAGACCACAGTGGAAGCCCAGTGCGACATCTTTGATCGATTTGGACAGCCAAGGACACTTGTGTTTGACAACGGACCCAGATTAATAGTACTGTTTTCAAACAGTTTTTACAACGGTCATGTACATCACCCCACCACCACTTTGTATCACCCGCAGTTCATCGGGTTATCCAAGCATGCGATATGTGGAGACAAGGGGGCATTTATGAGTACTCTTTTAACAGTTATTTGGCTACCACATCAGATCCCAGATTGATTTTTGTCTATATGCATCTGGACTCGTCCCCGCATATGGGAGGCAACCATCCTTTTGGTGTGGGACAGACTGTGTGGGCGCGCAGTTTAGGCCTATGGTGGAATCCTGAAATTGTCTGCTCACTTGATGGTATACAAATGACAACAATAGGCACTTCAAGAGGACAGCATCAACAGCAGGCAGATCAGCTCTGGACAGTGGCGTAGTAACGGGGGGGGCCGGGGGCCGTGGGCCCCGGGTACCAGGAGTCTCAGTCACGAGGGGGGTGCCACTTATGGCGGCAATCCCCCCGGCTTGACTGGTTCGTAAGTGGCAAAGAATGTGTAGACGCATGAGGTCACCACTCTTCCATCACGAACGTGTCTGGTGCAGAGTCGCAAAACTGGCTTGGCTCGCGCAAAGTCATCGCGCACCGGCGGAAAAAACAAGCGCGGAAAGTGCGGGAGCACTCGAGAAAGAGCTGTGCCCGGGCACGCCGAGCCAACGCCACCTAGTCTACGCCAAACCCAGCGCAACACGACGCTGGCTTGCGCCGACCACGGCCGGACTGCGCCGAGACAGCAAGAGAAGGCGCCAGACGAAGAAGAAAGAAATCACACGAAGGTCTTACACGAAGGGAGTCGCGGGGAGGGGGTAAACGTGTTGGGTAAACTCTCAACGTGTCGTCTCCCTCACCCCGGACTCGCACTCATGGCTGTCCACCCGTGCACGGCACCGCACCACGCGCCGAGGGGAAGTGCCGAGAGGAGGTGCTGGCGAAAGGCTTCTGCTCAGCAAGCTCCCTCGCTCTCTGACCCCGCCGTAAGTTCTAGAAGCGCGTCGCTCGCCGTCGGGAGGCGGTCACAATGTAGTGTTCTGGCAAGTGAATTCGTAATGTTGTGACGGCGACGGCGTTTCCCTGTTGCCACAGCGTGCCATGACTGGAGACCGTCGAGCTTCCGGAAATCTGCGTGGACGGACTGGCTTCAGCGCCGCAGTGTACCGTATGCCAACGATTGTTTGATTGCATTACTTTCCATTTTAAGGCGTGCGGTTTAGAGGCTCGTTTTAGCGACAACATCTTACCGAATTGCCTCGAAACTCTGTTTAGAGAAAATGGCGGCCGCCGGCATGCTGTTGCTTGCCGAATCGTTAGCGGTGAACCCTTGGCGGTGCACGCTCGAGCTTGATATTATATCATATTTTCCCGGAGCGATACCGAGGGTGACCACAAGGTCTGTTTGGAAGCCTAGCTTGCCGCCGCGTACAGACCGCATTTCTCTAAACTGAGCCTTCACGTTCTCTAAACCAGAGGTGTGCAAAGGGGGGGGGGGGGTCGCAGGACGATGTCTGGGGGTCGCGGGGTATCAGGGAGCCGACGAGGTGCCGATGGCGCTTTGACACTGCTTCAAATATTTTACTGCCAAGTGCTACCCGCATGTCTTTAAAGGGATACTGGAATGAAAATTGAAATTTGACTATCGTGTCCATAAATTAGTTGAATGTGACCTATAATACCTGTAAAGCGTTTCATTTGCACGAGAGCGCGTGCAAATGAAACGCTTAACGAAGCCATGGTCTCGCGCCTGCAGCCTTGACAGCGTAGCACACTAAGTATGAAACGGAGTATAATGTCCGAGCGAAGTTAAAGCTAGAATGCGCTGACTAACGTTGAAGTTTGGGCTAGCTCGTTCTTGTCCGTGTCTTTGCGCTGTTTTAACCTTTTAATCTAGAATGCGCCCCTGCCTTGCACGTGCACTCGTGCAATCTATGCACAGCCCAAGGCTACACGCTCGCGCTTGTAGCTTCGGCTCCGCTCATACTTACGGTTCAAGTTTGATCAAGCGTAGGCTTTCCGCACGGCGTTAACGCTCGTGCGGAAAGACTACAGTTCCTGCAATGCATTGCGCCAGAGGAGGCGTAGCGAAACTGGCGGTGAGGTCGGTCTATTACCTCAAGTCCGGTTCACACATCTGCGTTCCGAGCGACAGAAACGACGGAAACAACACGAACGACATGACACCGGGACGATTGTGTTCGCATTGCAGAGCGTGACAGATAATGCAATGAGCAGCTTTGTTAAGCAATCATGTGTCACGGTTGTCCCGGTGTCTGTAATAATAATAATAGTATCTTTATTTGGCTCTGGAGAGCACGCCCTTCGTGTCGTTTCTGTCGTTCCTGTAGCTCGGAACGCAGATGTGTGAACCGGCCTTTGCGAACCTACTCCGATCTTACGCTTGAACGTCACGGAAAATCGGTCTTCCCGCCTTTTCGAGGTGTCGCCACGCGTAGGAATATTGGCGGGGTCTATTCAAGTGATTTGTTCGGCACACAAGCGTCAATATAGGTTATAACTTTGTCAACATTGCCTGAAGCCTATACCAATTGTAAAATAAAATATCGAAGGTGTCTTCATGGTCCCTTTAAGTGTGCGTGCTTGCACGACATGACGTGTCACAGCTTTGCGACCGCAAAACCTCAAGCAAGCACAATGGCCGCGCATATCAAAATTGAACTGGGCGGTGTTTTCAAATACAATATTTAGCATTATTTCGCGCATTTAGTTCCCGGAAATTAGCAGCACATTCGAAAAGTTGAAGTTGAGTGGTATTTTTTTCATAACTCGCGGAAATTATGACAAACGGGTTCTCTAGTCATTTAGTTGTCAGATTCAAAAGAAATGTTGTAATTTGTTACATAATTATCAAACCTGCGGCGTTTCTGGTTTCTGTAACCATCGGTTCGAGACAGATTGTCTGTCGTTCGGCTAACAAGTATTCATTCAACGCAGTAGCGCACTTCAACGACCCGCTGATCAATCTAGCCCTCTGCTACACCAATGTAAAATTTCATTACGGGCTTGAATCATCACGATATGTGTCATACTAGCAGACATGGACACGCTACCCAAAAAAAAAGTAACTAAATACCGTTACTCGTTACTCGCTCAAAAAGTAACTAAATACGTTACTCGTTACCGATTCTCAAAAGGAACGCGTGAGTTACCTCAAAAGTAACGAGTTACTTTTCACGTTACTTTGACGACCAAATACACAACTGTTTTTGTTTCATGGTTTATTGTTTTCTTTTTAGTAGTCGTTGCCGCTTAAGCTGAGCTGCCCTCGAAGTTTTCATCAGTTATGTTTCCCCGCTTCCTTGAAAATATATTTCCGGTGACGCTGAAGCGTCGTTCTACTGACGCGCTCGAAGGAACGGCAGTGTTATGCTTCAGGAAGAGCTGGTGAATCTTCAGGGAACTGCGCCTTCACTGAGGACAGCGGTAATGGGTTATGTGCCTTCCCGTGTTTGCAACCTCCGGGCTTACATTCGGTCCGTACCCGGTTCTAGAAAGTTCAACCAACGAACCTGATTGTGCTCGCTGGGTGAAGGACATTCCCAGCTGTAGAGTTCAGTACAGCAACGTTTATCGCTGGACACGTCAGTCGAACTGTTCGACTGACGTGTTCAACGATATACGTTGCTGTATTAGTCATACTGTTTATTTGTTTTTCGGGTTTTCCATCTGCCTTTGTCGCAATAGACACATACTAAGGCTAGAATAAAAACAAGGCCGTTTAAGCGGTGTTGTACACGTTACTCCTCAAAAGTAACGAGATACCGTTACTCGTTACTTGGCCTTAAAAGTAACTAAATACCGTTACTCGTTTCTTTTCTGAAAAAGTAACTAAATACGTTACTCGTTATTGAAAATAGTAACTAGGTACAAGTAACTCGTTACTTGTAACGCGTTACGTACATGTCTGTGTCATAGTCAGAGGCCTTCAATGCGATAAGAAGTGTTTTAGAACTCAATTGTAAATAGTTGGTAATCAAATATATTATTTCTTGTTTTACAAGAAATTCTTACCTCACTCTGAGTGCCTATGCATTCAACCATAACAACGTAAAAACGCAACACGAGTAAACAACGGGCAAGGGAGCACAGCGTCATGCACGAAGCCCGAGAAGCCCGGCAATGGCGCCTCGGAGTCGCGGCCAGCCGGCGCGCCGGCAACCCGGCCGTGGCCGTCGGGCAGGCGCCGCGACGTTGCGGCGCCGCGCACCGCCGTCCTCTTCTTTGCAGTGTAAGCAGGCACACGGCGCACGGCGAATTCAACAAATCCCGATGAGCCAGTAAATTCATTGGAGTGAGACACGTGTGAACGTGGCATTATCGGATCGGCGGGAGCCTTTTTGGAACCGTTTTCTTAAAAGCAAGTTTCAACTTCACGTCTCTATGACCTGACCGGGTTCATGTGACATCTCGCCTACTCTTGAAGTTTCCCCAAAAATAAACGTTGCTACTGCTGCGTGCAAGACTGCCATAGTCGTGAAGGTGACTCAAGCGTCAAACTTTACCGCTTCCCTTCAAGATCTTGGGAAGCGGCACGGCGACAAGGTGGATTACTGCAGTGCGACGCATCAAGTAAGTGAATTTTACATTAATTGTTGAAGTAAACGAAAATAGATGTGCAGGCTTCGAAAGTGGTCTGACAAACTCGTTTTGCAGACTACTCGGCAAAATAACATATTTATACAAGTTGTTTTACGAGTCTCTGAGACAGCTACATAGAGAAATACGGTAGGAAAAATCGGGTCGATTGTTGCTTCACTGTGACGTCGAGAATCAGGCGATCAGGTCTTCAAGCGAGATGCTCGTCGGCCCGTTCCGGCACTCATAGTTGTAGGCGTGCATTTAGTTGCAACCGCGCGCGCCGTTCGGCACGCGAGGTCGCAACCAAAACCTTTCAAACCTGCGAGTTTTCAAATAGTGGATTTTCATAGAACAAATTTGTGGTTGTTTCGGCTACCAAATTTAATGCTTAGTCTGGGAACAAATGTGACGGCGTGCAGAAAACAGGATGGAGAAGTGTTTCTTTAGAAAAAGCTCATGCGAAGCGTAAATATCGTTCTCGTACGTGCTCTTTGTTGCCTGTCGCCTTTTTACACCAGGCTTCTGTACTGTTCTGTAGCATGCAGAGTTTGGTTCTAAATACCCACATTTTATTCCAGTGTCGTGGGGGCGTCGGGAGAACAAGAGGACGGTCGAGCGAGACGCGGGCGGGGGCCAGCCGGCGAGGAGAGGGAAATAGCGTGCTGCACGAGGCTGTGGCCGGGCAGGAACGATAGAGCCGTTCTGGCTGGTCTTCTTGCCCATGGCGATGCCCGGAGCATTCCACCGGCGAGGTTCGGATCAGGGACGGCGGAAGCGGCGAGCCGTGGCCATACCGGCCTAGGCCATGACGCAGGAGTGGTTCCGCAGCGAGACTCTGGCTGTGATAGCCCGGAACAGCTAGCCTACGCAGCGCTGGCGTACGGCAAGGACGATCCGCCGGCATGGACACGGACTCCGACTCGAGCTATGAACGACGGGCGACAACTAGGGTCGGCGGGTCCGGACTGCCGGCTCGCTAAGACGGGCAACCGGGAAGTACAGTAAACCCATTCGCTGCCTTCTCGTTGTGTTGTGTCACTTCCTGAAAGACGAGCGAAGCACAGAGCGATCGGGAGGCGATTATTATAGAGCGACCCCACAAGTGGTGAAGACAACTCAAACTGGTGTCCAAATGAAAACTCTAGAATATGCTCTAAACACTTAGACCTATCAAGGCTCCGATGGTTTTAAAAAACGCATAAAAGAACCAGGGACATGGCACGCACACGCACATGGGGACTGCTGAAATCGGGGTCACCGTCGCTCGACACGGCCCGACAGGCAGACTGGCCGCCCCATTAACATAGACACCTCCGCTTGTGGCACTGAATGCAGCACTCTCGTGGCGCCGCCGGGCCATTGCCAGCTGGCTATAATGCACTTGCGCCATCTTGCCCCGAACGACACATAAAAGCATGATATCGCACAATGTGCGAGATCTCACTCGAAGCTTCGATCGATCATGACACCGCCTTTGTTGCACTTCCTGAGTGATGACTCATGTGCGAAAGGTACGGTGAGGTGCGCGGAAAGATAAATTGTTTGTGCGACTGCAATGCTGATGAGGATCATGCCAGTCGCTTAATTTTATCGCAGCCGTGCGAACGTTATAGCTGACGCAATCATAAAATTCTATGCCCATCGGCACCAACTTGGCAACAGGAGCCGAAATCCACACGAGCCTTTCTATGCCACAGAGAGAGGAGCGCTAACCGTTTGGAGCGCTTCCCCAACTCCGAAGTTACCGCGCCGCCTCGAGGCGCCATCATCTGTTGGCGTCTCGCTGTCTGCCGTGAAGGGAAGAGCGAACGCCGAGGAGAGACGAAAGCGAACCCCCCCCCCCCCATACCCCCTCTGCCCTCCACAGCTGGCTGAGACATTGCAGAGGGCGCTGGCAAGGAGAAGCCTGCAAGAACAAGCACCCCTTCCCCTCCTCCTCTGCCCTCCACAGGAGCCAGCGCGTTTACATGGCGGAGGAGGAGACGAGCGACACACAAACCAACTCTGAACCCCACGCAGTGGTTGCGAAGCGAGAGTCTCCTCGCCCACTAAGATGGCCCGGGAGCTCACGTGACCAACCCAGCTAAGATAATACCAGCGCTCACCGCGATTCATCATGGCCATGGTCCTCAGACTCACTTCATCAGACAGACTAATGCAATCAGCGGACTCATATCCACCCTAAGACTCACGTCTTGATTCAGGCTCATGCTCATGAGCCTCGAAACTCACAATCACGCTCAAGAGATCTCAAAACTCACGCTCATGAGTACTTCACTTAGAGCTCAAGCTCAAACTCACACTCATGAGTCCTCAGAACTCACGCTCACACTCACGCTCATCAGTTCTCTGAACTCACACTCAAACTCATGAGTTCTCACGACTCAAACTCACACTCAAGGTTTTCAGAACTCACGATCACACTCATGATCGTACTCACGCTCATCTGTTGGCAGGACTCCCACTCCCACTCATCAGTTCTCAGAACTCACGATCACACTTACGATCAAACTCACGCTCATGAGTTCTCAGGACTCACACTCACACTCAAACTCATGAGTTCACATAACTCACGATCACACCCACACTCACACTCACAATTTTTTGAGATTCGCGGCCTCACTCACGATCACCTCAAATCTGACGGTGAGCGTGAGTGATCGTGAGTGATCGCACTCATGAGTGAGAATGCCGAGGTATGCCCCTTGTCGTGCGGAGTTCGAGAGTGACCCCTTTCATTCTCGATTCTACTTCTGCACTCTCTTATTCTATGGCCGACCAGGTTACAGTACCAGCAACGCATTGGGAGACGCACTGACGTATTCCGAGGGAGACCCCTATCCATCGGCGCCCGCTGAAGAGCGATGCTGTCAGCAAACAGCTTCTCCAGCCTGTCGAGGCGCTGAGAGAGTAAGTCCGTCTCATTCTTTTCCTCGCGCGCATCGACCGCACGCAATGCAGCCCCGGGTGCAACTAACTTCTCGTTGCGCTCTTCTGCAGTGGCAGCCTCCACGGCGTCGGCAAAGCTAGTTGGACCCTTTGATAACACGTAGCGTCTGACAGGATCTCGCTGTCCATTTACGTACAAGGAGAGAAGCTGTCGCTGCAGCACACTATCTGGAGCTGCTCGTGATTCAGCCGCGCTGGCCCCTTCGAACTTCGGGATAGTCTTCGCACCCAGCGCCCGCAGTCGACTTGCGAATTCTCGGACGTCCTCCTTAGTCTCTTGCTTGGCAGCCATGAACTTCTCAAGCCTCAGACTTTCCGGTTCATTGTCAAATCGCCTGAGCATTACATCCCTGAACTCGGGATATTGCTTCACCGCTCTCATTTCTTCATCGTGCCAGGCAAAGTTGTAGGCCCTTCCGATCATCTTGCATTTAGCTATGCCAATCTGTTGTTCATCACTCCAACCTCCCATCTGAGCAACTTGGCTTAGCACCTGAAGAAAGTCTGCCACAGTGGGGCCGCTGCCCTCACCCGAAAACGAGGGCACCATTGAGCCCAACGCGAGCACTCCGGCGCCGATCGAGTTTGCCATGATTTCGGCTACGGTGCTGATGGCCGCCGTACTAGCTTCTTCAGACGACATGGGCACTGTCTCTATTGCGGGGGTTTACTTTCCCGCGAAACCTTCAACGTAGAATCCCACCGCTGCCACCAATTGTGAAGACTCTGGTTAGGAGCTGCACACACACTGTCGTCGGGGCCCGACGTCGAGTAGAGACAGTACCCAGCACTAGTTTCGGCACATAAAATTTTATCTAAACTCGGCTTGAGTGCGCGACACAGACAACTATTAAGACTTTCTCTCGTCCGAAGGCTTGCGATGGCTAACCGCCCTTTTTTGCTGTCCCTCTTCTTTTTCTTCTTTTTTCCCTTGCCGCGAGGCGAGGATTCTTCATAATCTGGCGCAAACGCCACGGTGGGACACACACACACACACACTCACGTGCCCGCACGCACAGCACCGAATGAGTCGGGAATACACTCCGTCCAACGTGACTCCGTCACACATGTTTCTTTCCAAGCCAAGAGGATTCGGCCTGTGTTTGGATTGTAGAGCAGAGTGGATTTTGGATTTTAAACCATGGTTGCCAAACGAAAGTCTCGAAACATGGCGAAGCAATCGGTAACCGCCGAGAAACCGCCGATCGCGTTCTGGTGTATGTGAACGGAGCCGTTCGCCAACCGCATCCACAAACGCTTCGCGAACGCGGATCCGCATCCAGTGTGAATGCGCCATAAGGGTCAGGTCAACGGTCACCGTCGTAGAATCGACGCCTACAAGACCATCCACCCTCCATTTTTCTTGGACGACGTCTTTCACCTCGCCGTAAGGGTCAAAAGCTCGACGAACGGCTTCGACGGGCATGTCAAAAGTGACCCAATGTAGCTTCACCCTGATTTCTCGCCGGTACGGGTCGATCACCAAGCAGCGACGCCCCTTCACCAGCAGTTGCATCTCGGACAGCAGCTGGTCCTGAGGCTTCCGGCGTCTTCAGCTTCAGCAGCCAGACATGACCCATCTGGTACGCGTCAAGACCTGCCACCTCCGAGAGCACCCCCACCTGCTTCAGCGAGGGCACGAAGTCTTCGGCTCGATAGGGTCGTCCACCGGTGTCACAGTGCAACACTACGCTGCACTTCAGCGATTCCCCGGTAGGCAACGGAGGCAACACCACAGCGTCATCCTGGGCAAAGCTACCCTTATCAGAGGCACCGCGGCCGAGGTCGCTCGTCATCGCCGCTCCTGAGGCGCGATCCATATCACACGTCCGTACTGCACGGCAGCCGGAAGTGGAATGATTCGGCCACGCGCTCGCTCGGCAACGCGCGTGGCAACATCACTGATAAATGTTACAAAACACTTCTGGGACAACAAGAAGGGGAGGATGTCAGAACGTGGCGCCCCAAGTGGTTAACTTTAGGACTACACGGATGGGGACAACGAATACAATGACTCAGCGCTCGGCTGATGCATAACCGAACGCGCCGTCAGCGACCGGCTGGATTCGGAGTTCGTGTTCTCCGGTGAGTGGGGAGAGGGTCTTTTTGTTACCACTCCGGCCTGCATGAGCAATGCAGCATGCAAGGTTCCCAGCTCAACACGAAAGCCCAAGTGGGTCAAGCCAATATTGGTTAAGCTCGCATCCTCTGACGACTGCTTTCGGGGAGATCCGGCACTTAACCATCTCTTCGTTTATTGTTAGTATTTTTACATTACACTGTGCCCCGCGCTCTATTAAAGAAGATGACATGAACATGCCCACAAGGCCTTTGGGCAGGTGCGAAGGTCTTGTACGTGTAGGTATACACCGAGGTGTGGGCTGTGGGGGCAACAAACGGGTCAGAGCTTCTCGCCAATAGTGACATCACTGAATATCACGTCCTGCGGCGCACCTTAGACGGATCGTTTAGCTACAATCATAAGCTAACTTGGGATACAGAAATGAGTGAATAGATAACAAAGAGAACCCACATAATAGCCACGGCAGTGGTCGCACCTTCTTCAAGTAGGTGTTGTTCAGAAAGGCACTTAACGTTTGGGGACGCTTTGTTGGCATGTTGAGAGGTCATCCTGCTCGTTGCCCGTTTCCTGTCCTGTTCTCTGGTTATCAATTTTCGTTTACAGACAGTGTTCGCGACCGCATTAAGTGACGGACGGACCACAACAAGAAAAGTAACAACAGAAAACCTTGACGTTTTGCCGCAGCAGAGTCAAATATACAAAAAGCAAAACAATTTTTTTGTCCACCTATCATTTTTTTTATTTATTATTTTCTTGTCACTTCAGTCTTCATTGTTGTCGTAGGTAGTTTCCCGGTCTGCGTCGCGCCTCAGGGTGGCAATCTTTACTTCCGTAAAACCACCCCTTTTGTTTGAGGATTTTTTGGGGGAAACTCTAGGAAACAAAGGGCACCTTTGGGAAGGCGAGGGGAAAACCTCCATTGTACGAACTTTGGGCTGAAATATGAATCACAATCGGCAAAAAAGCGATGTTTTCACGAGCTCAATCAAAGTCACCGTAGCTAATTGGAGCTAGCAACAGGATTTGGTTGCTCGAAAGATTGTTCACGTTTACTCGTGCCACGCCCACGCCACTTCATACCGAAAAAGTCGGAAAATGGCGGAATGTCAAAAGTGTATTTCAGATAATGAGTACAAGATACTCAGAAATGTAATTAAAATAGAGTATCAAATACTCTAGATCAAAAGTATTTGCAAGATACCAAGATACATCAAAGAGTATTTTAATTACAGCATCTTGAGTAGAGTATTTGAGATAAGCACAAGTCTGCTATGCTCCATCAAAAAATTTTTTTCATAGATTATTAAGATCTTTATTGAGACAGACCCACTTGATTCATTTCCAGGAAAAGTGGCGAGTTGTCCACTCCATACCGCCAGGATCGCTTTCTACTTCCGTCTCCCTTTACCCCGGAGTTTCCTGTATTAGTCTCAACGGTATTTGGTTGTAGTATGGTGCCCGGAACGCTTCTCCCACATGGTGTGTTTACCACGTCCGAAAAACTGGTCTCTCGATTTCCGCCTGATGACGTCACTGAAGTGTCACGCTGTCGCCGGTCGCGATCCTGGCGGCGTCCCGACAGCTGTGGTGTTCGTGGCAGACGCCTATTCTCTTGCAGGTCGCTCTCCAGTTTGGCAGTCCATGGAAGTTTCGGCAGCCAGAAGTTGGGACGCCGTGACGACAGCGACACTCGCGTTCACTTGTGCTCTTCGCAGCTTCTCGTTAGCATTTCTACGGCCAACTGCCAGGATCGCGACATGCAACAGCATGACAGTCCGGCTTCTGTGACGTCATTTGTTGCCACTTCGGGAGCACTTTTGATGTATGGGCAGCATAGGACGCTAAACACACCAGTTGAAGTGGCGCTCCGGGCACCATGGTTGTAGCGGCAAGAGCGGCGGCCACCCCGTGAAGATTTTGCGCATAGCCGACTCTGTGGCGCTGCTGTTCTGAGTCCTAAAAACGCGCCCCCGTCAGCCTCGTCGTCGGCGCTGCTCGGCGTGTACTACTGTGGTTCGACTGGAGCTTCTCGCGATGCAGAACATATTGCTAATGTGAAAAATTGTAGTTCTGCCTTTGGACGAGTGCCTTTAGAGTGTGTGCTATCCTCTACTTTCAATTTTCGCGTGTTTTTGATAGAGATTATTTGATAAATATCGACTCCCCCCCCCCCCACACACACACACACACTTTCCCAGTACTGACAGGTCGTTCAGCAACCCTATCACTTAGGCTGCACGCTTAATAGCTGCGAAAGAAACCACGAGGTAGTGATATTACAAGAAAAAAATAGACTAATAAACAGGGTGTCGAACCGGAACCGAACCGAACCGAAAACCGGAACAAAACCGTTATTTTTAGCCGAACCGGAACTGAACCGAACCGAAATCTTCGCCGCCATCTTGGAACTGAACCGGAACCGAACCGAAAAAATATATAACGGTAACCGGTTCAAAACGGTTCAAGGTAATTTCTTTTTTATTTTTTTGCTAGTATCACAGAAAGAACATATGGGAATAAAAAATTGGCGGCTGTATTTCTATCTATTGATCAAATCGTCATAGACAGAATTGCAATTTATGGTAAATTGTGGGTTTTCGTGGCGCTTTTGTATTGGCACTATGATTAACCATGTGTCACGTTGTCACGTGACGTCATGATGTCAATACATGTTGTCAAGTAATGTCACGTGACTCACCGCGTCAACTCGATTTCATTTGAAAAAGTCACTAGATGTATTAACCTTGTTGACAGCGTGACGTAACATGACATCACGATTTTGTACCGAAAGTCACGTGACACCGTGACGTAAGCGATTTTCATAACCTTTAGTCGAGTGCTCGGGTTCATGACAATCAGCATCGCCAAACATTCGGGTAACGGCTCATGTCAATTAAATGTGATAATAGCCCAACTCTAACAATATCTAAAGCTCAGCCCAAGCCTTTGCTTTCCAAACCCTAGCCGCCTAGGGCATGACTATGATGAACACTGACGGTATATAATTAGCGTCAGATCACGTGGCCGCTTGTTCAAATGGCGAGTTGAGGAGGGCATCGACAGCTGTCTCTTTCCTTTATTTTTTCTGCATCTGCGATTGCGCGGAGGGGGAAACTAATGGATGTTTTCGCAAGCTATCAACGTCAGGGGTTACTTCTTAACAGTATTTATTGAAAGTATAAAAAAAATGTTTCAAGACCAATTTTACATCATTGAGGCACCCAAACATTTTTTCGTTGTTGCTGAACTGCATCCGAAAGATGTCCCCGAGAATAGAAGTATTGAAATGACTAAATGCGACTTATTAATATGACATTATACATAGAGCTACATGTGTGTACGGAAGGAATACCTTAAAAATATATATTTTAGTGACCTCAGAGGGATAGCCGAACGTTGGCAGTTGCTGTAAGTCTCACACGAGCGTCGTTCTCAAGTTACTGCCCAAGTTTCGACCCCCTCTGTATTTTGCTTAAAGGAGCTATAAAAAGATTTCTATACATCACTAAATACTACTCAGGATCACTCTCTAACGTTAATAACTGATTGAACTTGGCTTTGCTCTTTTTTCTAAGCAATGGCAGCGCCAAAAATTAGAAAAATATGAGCATCATTCATCCCCTCAACTCGGAGCCAGAAGCGGCCACGTGGCCTGGTGCCTATCTTATGCCGCCAATTAACGTTAAAAGAATTCGGCTATTCTCATCACCGCAGTGGTTGGACACGAGCCACTATACCCAAGTGTTCGCACGCAGAGGCATTGATTGTTACGAGCCGATGTACAGTGCTCACGCAGTTCTCCTGTCCAATCCATGAGCCGCGCTCGACTGTCGTCAGGCGGGTGGTTTTGATCCCACGATTACGACATCAATCTTTGCGAAGGCAAGACTAAAAGAAATAGACTCATTTTATCCTCGCAATTTCACCACGGCAAAGAAGCATCTGAATCAGTGGCGGCCTGTGCGATTATACTTGGGCCAGACTAGGACCAGTACGCCTCGGAAAAGTCATGAACATTCCAACCCGATATCGTTTTAGGACCCCTTTAAACTTCACGGGGTGCAAAATAAAAGCAATGAAGGGTTGCTGTTAACAAGTGACAAATAAAATTGTCGAATTAGCACACACAAACGGAGGAGGCAATTCCTCAGGAATACTTTCAGCCTTTCCACTTTGGTGAAGAAGGAAGACCAGCGAAGCTGTACTATGGTGGGAATGAAGTAATGGCCGGCCACAAGTCGGCAAGCCAGAGTGGAAAGGCTGGAGAGGTTGCCGCCATCTATGCGCGACGGCGGCAACCAGACAACCGGCCAGCCGGTTGTCTGGTTGCCGTCGTCGCTCATAGATGACGGTAGCTGTCCAAAGTTTAGTGTCATCATTTGTTTGCTGACGGACAGGATACTGGGGAAACTAGCCCTTAACAGCTCCGCTGTAAAAAGAAGTGTGCGTGTGTGTGTGTGGGGGGAGGGGGGTAGTTTTAAAAACATACTGTGTTGTAAAGGTTCCTCTTCCCCGCATTTTTGGCGCAGACCAAAAAGCTTTACCCCGGAAACTACTTTGTTTGCAAAAACGCTCTTGCCGAAAAGCACGTTTTTGTCATGCCAGACGCTCGCGCCGTTCCTCACGACGATGCCTAAGAATAATAATACGTGCCTTTCAAATACTTGGCTTTCATTGAGCTTGAACCTCATGCAGCGTGCATTTTGCACCATCGAATTCAATTTCGTCAGCAAGCAGAAATCACAATGATCACCAGCCTACAGTGTGATGACGTCACGTCCATACCATGTTAAACAGTTTAGCTTTCTGGTGAAATGTGATGTTCGCAACACTAGCAATAGATGTCCTAATTGTAAAGTTGTGCAGTATTTATAGCAGTCTCGCGATGATATATGGCAGCCTAGAGAAATGTTAGAGCGCATGACTATTCAAGCATAGTGTTGCATAAGTGAGGGCCCAAAACAAGTGCAGGTAAAACCGAATATAACATTAGCCTCCCGAGGCAGTATTTAACGAAGTTTCGAGCTCATGCAAGCTGATGAAATGTGATTTTTATACTAAGATTTTAGGAATCTTCGTCTGCCCTTCGCGCTATTCATGTAAAACTATGAATTTCATTGCGTGCATCTTTACGCATCTCTTTTTGCAGTAAGACGTTCTGTAAGGGATTATTTAGAAAAATAACATGAATTATCTCTCTCTTTTTTAACATTTCGTGCATTTGACTTCCAATCTATCATGTGAGCACAGAGTCCTTTTTGGCGTACCCTGCAACCCGCGATGTTTCACACTGCCAATCAGCAAACAGACAAACACTTTTACGCAGACTCCACAGCTCGCGTAGTTTCGAGTATCGTCCTTCCGCGTCGGTCTCAAGCGGTTATGTGAACTTTATAAAGTAAAATTTATTGATCATTATAAAATATATTTGATTACTAACTGAATATTTGACAACATAAATAAAGGGCCGACCACCCTAAAGCAATGCCCCCAAATTACCTGAAAGGTGTTCTGCCAATCTTTTCCGGCGTTTTTATCCTCGACAGGCACGTTGTAAGTGATACGGGACGGCCTTACACACATTTCTGATTTTGAAGCTTATTTAAATAACTATGTGTTCCTCACACATATAACTTCTCAAACATATAGAAGTCTGTTATTGCCACTTTTACCTGGTGAACATTACTTTTATGTGTCTGTGGGCTGGACAAAAACAAAGTAAACAGGGGCGCGCGGCGGAACTATGACGATTACGCACGCAAACCGTCAGAAAGTGTCCAATTACGTAGCTGCCATGTCGAGTAGAACGTGAAATACTACTTCGTTTTACTTAACAGAAAAGAATCTTGGAGGACGCTTAAGCTTCGCCTTTAAAAGTGGAACGCGATAGCGTTAACGGGCCTCGTTTGCATCGCATTCTCATTTGCCGCGCAAGCGTGCCTCGCGTGGCCTAGTCAAAAGTGTCTGACTCGCAACCGAAGGGTCGTGGGTTCGAATCCCGCCTAAAATTCTTAATTTTTTTTCTTTAAGGCAAAGGAATTACTTTAAAAAGTAAAATCATTTGAGACATACGGCCACCTTTAATTTGCATTACATGTGATGTTTTAATCACTCTCATTCCACGCGTGATGATCACGTCTCACGTGAACATTGTGGGTTGTTTGAAATTCTTGCTCGAGCGCATGTAGCTCTGACGTCATGACCCTATCGACCAATCAGGATTTTCCAGTCAGGCCACCGACATCGGCTTTTCTGCGACATGAGCTCCTTAACGCTATCGCGTTAAAATCATCAATTAGCAAGGGTGATGCTCATTTGCAAATTAAATTGACCGGCATCTTGTCAAGAACAAACCTCAACAGCCAGGCTATGCCAGCTTATCCTGTATAAGAAAATGTTCACTTGGGCAAGCGCTATTTTGGGCCAGATTCGATCTGAGTGCGAAAGTGCATATAGATTAGAGTGAACAATTCCAATTACTCCTTGCTGCATCATTAGTCGCATGCATGCGGTGCTGAGTGCAAACAATGTTTGGTTAGAACAACAAGCATTTTGATTGCCGCTCGGTGTTTCTATAAAAAATAGACTGAAAGGAATTATCCTAAAACTTTTGTGACATTTTGAAAATTTCATTGCTTTTAGCTCAGTTGTCTCGTCATCATATACATATATATTGTGAAGCGTATTTCGTAAAACATATTTCATGATATATATGGCCAGGAGGTGCTCATTTCATAATTTTATGTGATGTAATTCATTCCTTAGTTCAAGGACACAATCACGATTTCACTTTTAATACTGCGACACGAAGTTGTACTAATCACGGGTATTTTAGGCGGCCTACCACACTTCGCGACAACATTTTATACTGTGTAAATAGATCAGCTTGAACTTTAGAATTTTACTTAAACACGAAGAAAGGACAAGTAAATACAGTATAGTTCTAAATTTCAAGCTGATCTATTTACAGGTATGTACCAACAAGCTCAACTCTTTACCCTTGTACTTAAACATTTTGATTCAGGAAAAATATATGTTACTGGTAAACAAAGGGATGTTGAGTCGTATGAACACGACGTTATGTACGTTAATGTAGATTTTCTTCTACTTTTGCGTCGAAATTAAATAACTGAATATCATACTTTTTGTACCTAAAACACAAAAGTAAATTGCACGGACGATTGAAGAAACTATATAGTTAATTGTTTCACGGCGTAAATAGTGTATATCGCCAGAACAACGCGGAAAATATATTCTCAATTTAGCGGTTCAAACCGGTTCGAACCGGTTCGAACCGGTTTGAACCGTTATTTTTTGCTCCCCGGAACTGAACCGGAACCGAACCGAAAGCCGTGAACCCGAACCGGAACCGAACCGATAAAAATTTCGGTTCGACACCTGCTAATAAATCTCAATATATGTCGCACTTTTTCATTAGTGAGCGGAACAATAAACTGGTGCATTGTTTTATTGCCATCGTGTTGCTGATGCGGGGACCAGCGTTGTGTAAGGTGCAAGGCCGAGCGCGTTTGGGAACGGCCAAGGTGCCACTGCATCTGGCAAACATTAGCAAATTGTTGTTTTTTTGTTTTGTGGAAGGCAGTCTATTCAGATAAAATTCATCGATTGGGTGTACATGAAGCATTAAAATACAATATGAACACAAACTTCAACAACCCCTAATATGAAAAAAAAACATTATTCTCAACACACTGGTTTATGACCTCCAAAAATTGGTAATACACTTCATCGACATACACAGCAAGCACATGACAGATACTTAGCAACATACTACGCAAAAAGACTACGAAAGTCACAATATTTTGCGGCATATAATCCTAACCTCTTCGCCATTGACGATGTGCGCATAGTCCCGAAGGAAAAGGCGCGCTTTAAAATGTCTCTCACACACCGCTGATGCCTCGGCGAGGCGTTTATCTTCTCGTTAAGATTTCGTTCCCACTGTAGTCTGCGCGACTCCTCCTTTGGCGTACGAAACAGCGACGGCTTACGATTGCTGGTGCTCCGGCTGCCCTTGTTGTCCGGGTAGCCCGACTTGCATCCCGGCGCGAAGCAGTGTGTGTCCGTCTTTTTGCTTGCATTCATGACCGAGACGGCAACGGAACGATGAAGACTCCCCACCACTACGCCACAAAGAAAAGTGCTATGGTGCTACGTTTGGGAGAAGCGTACCACCTCAGCCTCGCCTTCTTCTTCGCTCATTGCACATCTGCCATCTGCCACCAATTCTTTTAGGGCCCGGAACTCCAGCGCCACTCGCGGACATCTAAGCCGACCGTCTTCACGCAGCCCATTGCAAGCGGGCGCTTCTCTTGCCACTACAACCACTAGAACACTGTAGACGTAATGGCCGGATGACCGCGCTCCAAAGCGTTGGTACTGGGTACTGCGCGGGCGCCTGCGATAGGCCGGTATGTATATAAAAGCAGCTATAATCTCTCAAACGGCCTCTTTCTTCAGCATTTCATGCTACGATTGTGTCTAGATGCCTACCCCTGCATTTTGAAACAGTAAAGGCCGGTTCTCACATGCAGCGAAGCGCTGATGTAGCGCTGCTCACGTTTCGTCAGCTGCTTATCTTCTGCCATGAACAACAGTTTTGACAGTACAATACAAAGCTGATGAACGCTCCCGTCAGCACGCGCTCAGCGCGAGGTCAGTGCTGGCTTGTAGCGCTCCGCTGCATGTGTAAACAGGCCTTAAAGGGGTCATGAAACGATATTCCTACTTCTTCCTCCTTAGCTTTAATCCTCAACTCAAATGCAAATTGTGAAATCACGTCGTCGTGACATTCTTCGGCACCGGTGCGATGACTCCTAGCTTCCACCGTGCTTTTTATGCACACCATAGAACTTGTCATTCCCCAGTGACGATAAGTTCCGTCAGGGCACTCATTGGCCACGAACGCGAATCCGAATATTCGTCGACGGATTGATTGTTGACGAGCGCATGCGTCCGAGTGACGCAGTTCTCGTGTCCAATGCGTGAGCTGGGCTCGGCTGACGTCAGGTTGGCACCGCTGACGCGCTTTGGGAACCGCGGATGCATCATAGTGAAAAGGCGGAGAGCTTTCGAAGGAAAGAAGGTACAAAATAGTCCGTTATATTTTCAAATGTTCCTACCGAAAAGCTGGCTTTTGCCTTTCTACCCTCTTTCTTTTGGCCAACTAAACGATATGCGATTAGTAAAGTCCCAATTTAGAATCATTCGTCCCAGCCCAAAATTCGTTTCATGGCCCCTTTAGTCCGTCGCGCAGTTTAACATGGTCCAGCCATTGCGGCGATCGTAGACGCCGCTGTCTTGAAAACTCGTAAGCGGTCAGGTTGCAGTCGCACTCGGTATTGTCATACTTTACGTGGGAAACGATGAATGAAGCGAAAAATAGTGAGAAACGATGAATGAAACGAAAAAGATAAAATTACAGAAATCAAGAGGCGCGGCAGGCGCCAAGGGCCGATTCGCTAATTCATCATTCGCTCAAATGGGCGCCGCCATTCGCTAAAAGTGTCATTCGATCAGACGTAGGGGGCGGAGCTTCATTCGGTAAAACATCATTCGCCCAAGTGAGGGCCTCCCACCGATCCCGAGCTGGCGGGCTGGGACTGTTTCTCTTCGAGTTGGGACTTTAAATGGTTTGTAGAGTATTGGCTGCTCTAAAGCTACCTGTATCCACTTTACGATAGTAGCGAAGGGTGCAGTTGACTGATCGCGGAATCCTGCCTTTATTTCTTATGATACGAAAACACACAGACTCCTCGCACATCTTCCGAAGCTTTCGTTCGTTTGGAATAAAATAAATGTTATTATTATTATTATTATTATTATTGTGCGGTCTGGCGGACTGCTCTGAATTTTTAAAAATCGTAGCTAATTCTGAAACGGTTTATTTGACCTCTCAAATTGGGGTGTGTGTAGTTTATACAGTTCAGAACTTAGTCTACCTCAACGGGCGACTTGTCTCCCAGCCGTAGATGAGAAATTTAGCCAATGCAGTGCAAACCGCTAGCCTGGGGTCTTTAACGTGCATCACGTAGTAGTGATACATGGCCGCAAGCCGGTGCGATTGTTATTCTGAACTCTCAGACTGACTTAGGGCCACGTCACGCTCTGCGTTTGCCGGAACTCAATGTTGGACAAAATCCTCGATAAAATATTTAAGTTAAGTTACTAAATACCTGCTTCATAAAGTATTTAAAGTACTACTCAAGTTACTTTCACTGTAAAGTATCTTGAGTAGAGTGCAAATCCTGAGGAAGTGTAATTCAATTACGTTTGAAGATACTTCCGCATTGCGTAATGTGTATCCACGTCAGTGACAAACACAATTATACACTTGCGCAAATCTGGTTTACCAGAATGGTTTATTAGCACGCAACAGAAGCCGATTCTTGAATTTCTCGTCGGATATACGTCCTCGTTTGCGTTGGAAGACATCACAGCATAATTTCGGTTTACGCTGACAAAGGGCAGTACAATCGCCAAATGCTCATTAGGTTCTTTATCTTCAACCAGTTAGAGCGAAATAAATACACAGAGGAGTTGTCTGGAATGCAAATGCTTTGAGATAACATTAAACTATTGTACATGTAGAGCTGAAAGCAAGAACAAAAATTCAAAAGTACCTTCAGGTGCTTCTGGATACCAGAATTTGAAGCCTCGTCAACGGAGAGCATCTTCGTCTTGGGGAAGCACAGCTTGCATTTCATTCGCAGATAGCTGCCTTTATCGCACACACATTCAAAATAAGGTGTTAGATACGGTCACGGTAGGAGAGAACCTCTGTCTTTTATTATGATATGTGGGACAACTTTCGAAAGGGTGGCCTTTATAATATAAGAGAAGTTTTTTGTTGTGTTACGGAGCGGATGCGGCCTCCTCGAGTCTCAAGGTGTTTGGTGTCAGCCAGCAGGCGGATATTCTGCTAAGTCAGGGTCCAAGGCCTGATCGGATCGACAAACGATCGCTGGAGAAATATCGCGGCCTGTTGTGAGGCACCCAGGTGTATATGTTGAAGGAAGACAAATAAAGGAAGATACTTTTTGGTTGGTCTCAGGGATCTGAGCGTGACTCTGTCATGTGTCGTTGGTCAGCGCCGGGGCCCAACGCGACATCTTTTTTTTTAATTTTTTAATAAACTTATTAACTTGTTTAAGGGTAAAATGCAGCTGGGTTAAACACAAACAAAGCGAAAAAAAGAAAATCGTAGGGCTATTCAATTACGTACAATTATTAGGCGCAGGATATCACTCATACATGTTACAAAACATTTCTGTTACGAAAAAAAAACAAAAGGAGGTCGCTCTAGCTATTGTGACATCGCTGAATATCTCACCATAGACGGACCGTTTAACTACAATCGATATTCTCTAAATGTGCTGTTCAATATAAGCGAACTTGGGATACGGAAATGAGTGATGGATAACAAAGAGAGCTCGCAGAATGGACAATTGGGCGAGTTAGTAAGAGTTCATTAAAACTTACAGCGCGACTACGACAAGGACAGACAGAGGAGAAAACACAGGACAAGCGCTGAACTAGCAACTGATTCTATTGAAAAGAAAATACATGTGATGCTGCTGCTGCTCGAGCAGGCATGCCCCTCCGTGGTCCTGGCGCTTCTTCTTTCACTCAACACGAAACCGGCCAAGTTATCCGAGATCCAAAAGCCAGATCTCGCTCTTCATCAAAGTCACTGTGGGCTGGCTCCACACAAGGATCTGTTTTGTGTTATGTGGTACGTCCCTATCATTTCGCGGGGTAGTTTGTGGTTGTGTCGGAACATCACGTGTTGTTAAAAGGGGTTGGCATCCGCAATCCCGGCAATGCATCGCGAGATGTGTGTGAGCGGTTCCTTTCATAGAACTGTGGTGTTCTCGTAGTTCTCTTCGGCATAGCAACGTCTTTGGAAAGCGGATTGCCTTGACTCAATCAGTCGGGTATTGATAGCACACAAAAGCAGACAGCGTCCCAATAGACTTCTTTCTAAATTACCCAAGCATCGAGGAGAACGCTGGAAGTGTAATTCTACGGTCCGCGCGAACTGGCCTCCCTCTTATAAAAGATTCGAAGTAAATAATCTTAATAAGGCTTTGAATAACGCGCGTGCAAGGCAAAATTTGTTTTAGACGTTTTGCTTTAGAACAATTACTACTGCAGACGCCAGCACCTGCAACGCGTGTAACTACACTCGTAGCATGCACCTCGGTGCTTGGGAAATTTAGAAAAAGGTCTATTGGGACGCTGTCTGCTTTTGTGTGCTATCAAAACCAGACCGACTGAGTCAAGGCAATCCACTTTCTGAAGTCTGAAGACGATGCCATGCCGACAATTATACCGCGTTCATTTAGGCTTAGGAATGGCCAGAATCGAAAAACTAACTAAAAAAATGCGGCGAGGTCATTGCTCATACTTTGCGATTTAAGTGAGGTAAGGCAAAGCGAAAGCCTTCTGCACAATTCGTTGCTGACTAACGCGCCCGATATTGCAGCTACAACGACATATTAGTTCCAAAGCGAGCGGCGCTCACTCACCGGGGCACTGCCATGTTTCCCCGCATCCCTACCGAGCCAGTCACGTGATTTAAAAATCCCTCTTCTAGGTACTGCGGCTAACTTTAGCCGCGGTTAGCGCTTCGAGCAAACGGGCCCAGGTCATGAATCCGTCGAAGGAAATCGGCATGCACACGCCGTCGCCCGAGCTTGCACTATCCGGGCACGCGACGCGGACACGGACCAATCCACCGAAGATTCCTCGCCTCTCGCAATCCCCTTCCCCGAAGTCCTGGCGTTTCAACGCGGCCAACGTTTCAAATATCCACCACCTCATCACTCACTAACCCGCGAGTGGGCCACGACCTGGCGTCAGTTACAGATGACAGCATTCAAACATTTGGCACTCCTGCATAAATTTTACCCCAACAAATATCCTGACACTTGCCCACAGTGCGGCAAGTACCCGTCCCTCTATCATGTCAGCTTGGGCGTGTCTCTCCAACCCCTCGCTCCCCCTTTCCTCTTCCCCTTCCTACGAGACCTGGGAAGCTGCGCTGCTCAGCCCCTTCCCCGACGACCAGCAAATGCTGGTACAAAGGGCGAAGGCTGCGGCAGAGAGCACTGGAGCCCTGGACTAAGGGTCCCACCTAGACCAAAGTCTCTTGCAATCAATAAACGTTTACTCCTCCTCCTCCTCCTCCTTAAAGGGACACTCACACCCCCCAAAATCTTTTTTTTTAATTTTTTGCCAGGCGATTTATTATGGTGTCGGAATACTACCCAATTAATATTTTGCTACAGAGTCACGTATTTTTTTTTAATAAAGCCAAAAAACGCAACTGCTCGAAACTGAAACCGAAACCCCCACACCGCACGGAAGTGGAGAGGAGAGAGTGAGTGGCGGAAGTCACGTGGCTACACCCGACCGTGCGATTTTTTTTTTCTTCCGGGTGCAGCAGACGGGTATGCGTTCGGGATCCGTTTGCCGTGCGATTCCTTTGCAGTTATGTTTGTTCCGCTCGCTGTTCTGTGCTTCAAGATGAGTTGTGACATTTAAGTGTTGGCAATTAGTAGTGAGTGCCCGTGGGCAATTCCCGTGATCAGCTGCGAAAAGAATACTCCCAAGATGTTGCGTGAAGACCTCCCTCACATCTGAAAGTGGCACTGTGCGGCAGAGGTGTCCAAAATGGAATCCCATACCATTTAGTTCAGCGACGTATCGTCCACAACAATTGTTGTTTTTTGCAGTGATAATTGTAAAAAAAAAATGTGAACATCGCAAAATGTATGAAAAACAAAAAAAAAAAGGTACGCCCACACTAGGGATCGAACCCGTGCCCACTCCGTGTAAAGCGGACGTCTTTACACTGAGCTACTGAAGGAACTCTTTCGTTCGTAGTAATGCATCCGGTCGACTGTATGTCGGAAAGTTTGCTGCCAATTTCCTTCCAGTACATGCACTCCCGGCTTGAGGTCGGGCAGCACCACGCATTGGCCACATTCGCACCAAGTAAAGAAACCGTACGCGTGCGTATTCAACTCGATGTACGCACTTCGTGCTTGACGTTTGAGCGAGCGATGTCTTCAGCCACGAGAAAGGACGACGGCTCGGCAACGTCTTCGTGCAATCGGCTTGCTGGTCGGGCGTGTCGTATACGGTATGACTATCAATTCTTTTGATCGGTCCAAAATTTCTCTTTCGAAGGAAGACAGAATTCGCCGGTACCGTGAACAACAGTTCTGAAGTAGAGGTCCCACGCCCGTCGTCCGCTGCCACACGCGAGTCCCACGAAACGCAAAACGACGCTATGTTGAGAATTATGCAGTGAACGCACAGAATGCTTCCGGTTGCCTGTGCAACCTTTTTTTTTTTCAATCAACGTATTTGCAGCTTTTCGGAAGCCACAAGAAAATGGGTTTCATATTTTTTTTTCTATTTTTAGTATTGACTGTGCTTTCAATGACCCACGACCAGTGTTGGGAAGTACTTCAAGTACATTGTACTTAAAGTACTACTTCAAGTAGGTTTAGGAAACTTGTACTTTACTTGAAGTACATTCCCTGAGTATGTACTTGTACTTTACTTAAAGTATTTTTTTCTGGTACTTTCTGAGGAAAGAACAATTCCATACTTCAAAGTACATTCTCTAAATATGGTTTTGTTAAATTTGTATCACGAAAGGATGCTTTGTCAACGCCGAAGAAATACCGGGAGGGATATTCTACTCTCACTAGAAACGTGAGCAGACGACGCATCGCTCCGTTTGTTCTGGGGCGGCTTTACCGAAGCTTTTTGAACTCACTACTTCTCGGTCGGTCAGCGCAAGCAAGGAAGTGTAAAATATTAGGAGAGCAAAATTATTCACAATATATCACCTGAAACTGTGGTGCGAAAAAGTTAATCTTTCAAGTCGAATAAAAAGAGAACAGATGGAGAACGTCACAATGTTTCGAGACATTCTATTTTGTCTTTTCCTTCGACTTGAAAGTTCCTTAATTTTCTCGCACCCCAACCTCAAGTGTCACATTATGATTAATTATAACCATTTGCTTGCGAGGACTCTCCTCCATGAGAAAATTGCTTGCGGAAGGTAACGGGCGGACGTCATGCTTTCTCCTAGTGTAACCTCCTTGGGTGCAACGATCCAGCGCAAGCGGCGCCAAATTCAGAAGAGGAACTTCTCAATTTGGCGAAGTTTCCTGAAAAAAAACAAAAAAAACTACTCTGTGGGCACTTGACTTTATCAGATATTCGCAGCTGTTTTTGAAAATAGGTCATGCACCCCTGAGCGATGCTTACCAGTTAAAAAATCAATGTATAGGGGAATGAAAGGGCATCATGAAGGATTGTGATAATGCAGTGAGTGCGCAGGCGAGCTGGTGGATGTTAACCATTTTGTTCTTAGCCCGAGACTGAGGCAGGAAAGAGGAAGGTTTCAAAGTAGAAGACTGTTCATTTTTCTTCTACTTTGAAACCTTCCTCTTTCCTGCCTCAGTCTCGGGCTAAGAACAAAATGAAGGATTGTGTTAAAATATTTGTACTTTACTTTGAAAGTACATTGTATTTATAGTACTTTACTTCAAGTACATTGCGTCCAGTGTACTTACTACTTTACTTGAAGTACACCACGTCTCATTTACTTTGTACTTTACTTGAAGTACCTTTGAGATGTTCTTTATTCAACACTGCCCACGACTGTGATTAAATTTGGTAGTCGCGTAGAAACCTTAGAAAACGGCCCGTGACCACGGAAAAGACAGTGAGCGCGACTCAAACCGGCCAGTTCTTGATCGGCGGTTTTCGGGCGGAACAAAACCGAATTTCGAGCCGCAAATTCTGTTCTGGGTAGTTGGGCTTTCATATGTCACGTACATCTAAAAACCTCGGCGAGCATAAATACCCTGTCAGTGTCCCTTTAATTAGCCTTCTAAACAATTCTTTTTCGTTACACAGAACGGAAGTTTTATCCCAAAATGGGGAACAAAAATTACACAAACCAACGTGATTTGCCAACTCAGAACTCTGCGCCTTATTCTTTACACTCCTTTTGTGTTCCGTAAGACGGTCATTCAAACAACGCCCTGTCTGACCAACATATACACAATCCGCAGTCAAAGGGGATTTTGTAGACTACCTCTGCGACACAGGAGACAGAGGGATCTCTGTGTTTTTTCCCACAACATCCCTCACGTCTGAAGGTAAACGGGGTGAGCTTGTCGAAACGAAAGTCCGTCTTAAAAACCGCATTAGCGTTAAATTTCGCACCCAAAGCTTTTAGGCTATGAGAAATGCCATTAAAATAAGGAATCAAAGGTTCCACCTTGAACCCTCTCAGCGGTCCCCGATGCGCGCACAAGCTGTCTACGTGCACTAGAAACGATAAACTCTAAACTAAAGCCCGCCGACTGTAGACGTTTGATCAGAAACGCCGAAAGCGTTCCGGACACAATGAAAACAAGATTTCTTCAATGCACTGCCAATTAGTGATCTTACCACTACCACTTTAACGAGTTTAGAATGAGCACTCCATCTAGACAGAACTCTCTTCACGGTTTCCTTCCCATAAGACCAACAAAGGCCCTTTTTAGTCAATAGTTGCAAGTCTAAAAACTGAAACTTTCTATCTTTCGCTGACTCGGAGGTGAATTTAAATTCAGGTGCAGCGGTCAAAATAAAGTTATGGATCTCAGTAGCGGAATGCTGATTCGGAACACAAACCAAGATGTCATCAACAACACTTCGAACCGAAACCCTATCAACAGCCAAAGAGCCAAAAAATATGTTATTTTCCTGTCAAGAGTGTTGAAATAAAACTCCGTCAACACTAGAGCCACCGCCGAAACCAATGCAAACACCTTTCTGGTGTATATAAAAGTCACCCTTAAAGTTAAGCACAGTCGCCTTCAGATAACACGTCAGAAGTTCCAGTACCGCATCTACCGAGATACCCGCTTTGGCCTGAAATGAGACTCAATTTTTTTCTAAAAGCTCCCCAACCCTCTCGAGCAACAACACGTTATTCATAGAATAATATAAATTTTTGATGTCCACGGACATCAACGTGCATGTGCTCCGATGCAGAGGAGAAATACCCTCCATTAGTTCTTCCGAGTTCCTAAGGGCAATACTCCCCTTCAGATTGACATGACCCAAACATCCCTGAATGAAAACCGCAAGCGACTTTTGCCATGATTCATTTTCGCTAATTACCACCCGGAAGGAGAACTTTACTTTGTTATCTTTTACCAATAAACTTCAAACCAAAAGAAGAATGGAAACGCCCTTTACCCTGTTTAATGTGGCCGTGATTTCCTCCTCCGCCAAAATCTTACAAACATCCCGTTTTAAAACCGCAACATTTTCTTTGCTCTTTACAAATAACTCGGAAACAGGCCCCAAGGGTTTCTCATTGAAAATAACCATCCGGGAGCACTGCAAACAAGCCACTCTTATCAGTCTGGAGCAGGGTCAAAGAATTATCTCTCAACTCTCTTTTCCAAGCCGACACTCTCCTGAATTTTTTTTACTCAACCGGGAAAGACGAATCTACCAGAGGGCTCAGCTTGCTCAAGGGCTGATTTACAAAAGTCGTTCTATCCTCCGGGGTAGGAATTTTGGTACTAATAGCATGCACATTTGAGCACAAATCAAAGCGTGAAGGTTTCATATTCAGGCGAAATTTCGAACCTTCATTTAAAATTGCTTGAGAAGTCTGAGACAGAACAACACTTTCAGGATTGAAAAAACGTTCCACAGAAGCCGATAAAGCTGACCTTTTCTTCATCAAGTCTTGTTTGTTTAAGACCTCTCTTTTTCTGAAGCCCGCAAGGAACAAAAGCTTGCGAGCTGAAAAGAGTTCCAGCTGTCGAACTCCACAGTACTGCGGAACTCCTCCCCCAACACACCTTTCCACAACACATCAGCGAGCTCAAAGAGCTCGCGAAGTTGCTGACCTGCCGCATTCCGAGAGGCCTTTAACATTCCGCGTCTGGTGCCGCCAAGGGAGATTCCGCTAAGTCAGACACCCGAAAAGGCTGGGATCCACAAACCTCTTCCTTAGGTAGAGCCCAAAGTAGCTCACATCCGTCTGGAGGTCACTCAGTCGCTGACCAATCTTGCACAGCGTTAAAAACGCCAAAGCTCGTTGAGAAGGTGGTGGAAGGTTGGACACAAAAGAAGGAGAAGGGAAGACGTTTGGCGTTATTAACGCTGTGCAAGATCCCCTCTTTGGGATGAAACTTCCGTTCTGTGTAACGAAAAAGAATTGTGTAGAAGGCTAATCAAGGAGTCTTTGTGCATTCGCGAGCGGGGGAATTGTGTAAGTCAGTCGTCTTTGGTTATCAGTGATCGGATGAAAAAGTTTTTACTTGTGTGAGGGGGCTTTATAAACTTGGGGGGGGGGGGAGAAATTGGGAAGCTTTTGCTTGGAAGGAGGAAATGGAGCTTAGGTTTTAGCGGTTTGGAGGTCGCCTTGTGTGTTGACCTTGGGGTAGTTGTTGTTCGGGTGGTCGGCTCCCTTTCCAAAACTGTTGGAGCGGGGGAGTGGCTCATGCTGTCCGGGGCGAACTCGTTGATCGTCTTGTTTATGCGTTTGAGTTCTTGTTTTCCTTTCTCTTTTCCATTTGTTTGAAAGTCTATTTATTGGTGTGCTCATATTAATAAATTTCAGCTGCGTTTGAGATTTTGTTGTGTTCGGCCATTTTTTATCGTTCCCCATCTCAGGGTCTACAATATGTTGATTAATTACCAGCCCGCCTGCACTCTCTCACTGCTTACAATTCTTATTTTTATTGCGCACATCGTAACTATTGAAGTTCGGTTGAGAAGCTGCTCCGGTTAGCTGCGAGCAAACTAGGAAAGACGATGCCAATCATATTCTGCTTAAATCCAGATGGAAGCACCTGTAGACAGAATGACCAGCTCAATTTACGACCAGTTTTTCTTTGGGCAGCAACATATTTTGGATGCTTGCTTGGACCAAAGCGAAAGATGCCGCAAACTTCTCAGATCAATCACGAACACAAACCGACACAGTCAGACAAAAAAGTTGACATCCCTTAAAGAGGTTATGACACGAAAATTAAACGGATAGATTATTCTTGAAATGGAATGCTGATAGGCTACTTAGTATATACACCAAGTTACGCGATTTTAATAGCTCTGGTAATTGCAATATTCAATTTACGAATTTTCGTCATTTTTATCCAGCGACCAGGCAACGCTGCCCAAGTTAGTCACACAGGGGAGGGGGTTTGGGAGGGTGGGAGGAAGCCTCGCAGGAATAGGAAAAATGAACAGCTTAACATAGGGTTCATAAATATGCGGGGGGGGGGGGGCAGGAACAAAATAAAGTGGGAGGAGATGGAGGAGCAATTAGAAAGCGAAAACTTTGCAGTGTATAGATTAGCAGAAACACAGCTGAGGGATATGGAAGAACCACCATACATACCGGGATATCAATAGATGGGATGCAACCGGGTCAGTGGAAAACGCAAGGGAGCGGGATTAGGGGTGTTAGTGAAGGGTCAGGAATGGTAGAGGGAACGAGAGGGCTGCAGGGAACACATGTGGGTCAAATGCAGTATTGAGGGTTTGGGCACAATCCTGGGTTTTGTGTATCTAAGAACAGGGAGTGATGCAGGAGAGGAAAACACCGAACACTTAACATGTATATCAGGAGACGTTAGGGAAATTGGCACTAACAGGGAAATAATTATCTTTGGGGACACGAATGCGCATTAGGAAGACTGAAGTTTGATGGACATGCGGATACAACGGGGAAGATGTTAGAGGAGTTCATCGATGCTCTTGATCTGTTATTGGTTAATGCTCAGATAAAATTGATGGAAAAATAACGTGGGAAAGAAAGATCTCGCACTCGACTATTGACTACTGTTTAATGTCGCGGAAGCTATACTACAGATTAGGCGGTATGGAAATGAATGAGGAAGGCACAAAAAGTCTGAGGAGTGACCATCAGAGAACTATGATCAGATTTGGTGCAATAAAATGAGAAATGCAAAATCAACAACGAGAGGGTAGAAATAACTTAAATGTTAAACAATTACAGGAGGTATATAAGCGAATCGAGAACATAGTATTCAAGCAACCGGAAAGGAAATGGACATATGAAGACTTAGTGTTTTCAAAAGCGAGTTAGAGAAATGTCGAATCAAACAAGGAGGAAGAAAACTAAAACGCAAGCTTAAAAGCTGGTGGGATAAAGAGGTTAAGGCAGCAATATCGAGACGTCAAGCGGCGTCTAGGGAGCCCAGATAGGCAAAGAAAAAGGGAGCCACACAAGCCGAAGTAGCATCGAAATGGGGGAAATTTCAGCAAAGAAAGCGGGAGACATCAGCATTAATACAGGGCAAAAATGCGAGGGCAGGGGTCCAGTGGATGATAGAGATAAACCAGAAGAATAAGAATGCGGCAAAAAGGTCCTGGGAACACATCAGTGTACAGGGAAAAAAGACTGAAAGGTACCAGCAGACACTAACCACACAGGAAGGGACAAATGTAGTGAGGGATGAGGCAGAAAAATACATTAGACATACAATCTAAGCAGCATTTTCAGAGTTAGAACCAGATCAGGCCGTGGGGAATGGTAGCGTCTACACAACACAGAAAGAGGATCATACTGAAGAAGAGGAAATGACCACAGGGCAATGGGAAAAAGCAGAATGATAGGTTCTGGCTGGAACTGCGACAGGTCCAGACGGCATACCAATGAGACTGATAAAAGTCCTAGGCCAAACAAGCAAATTGAAACTAAGGCATGTGATTGACCTGATAATTATGGGAGGGGAGGTGCCCAGTGACTGGAAATTGAGCAGGATGAGAATATTATATAAGGGCAAGGAAGGCAAAGACAGTATCAAATCATACCGACCAATCACAGTAACTTCAGTAATATACAAACTAGCTATGCAAACTGTAAAAAGAATGGAAGAATGGGCAGAGAGAAAGCAGATTCTGGGGGAGCTTCAAAACGGTTTCAAGAAATATAGACGACTAGATGTTAACTTATTCGTAATCACTCAGTGCATAGAGATTCAATTTGTTCCAAAGACATGGCAAAAAGACGCTCTAGTAATGGGCGACAGATGCTGCAGAGGTTTTCATGGTGTGGTTGAAGGAACCTTCCGCGACGGGGGCTGAGTTTAATTTAACCTCCTGTAATAGCAACGTGGAATCTTGCACTGAAAATTTTGTCATTTATTTGCGTTAACCCGCTGTAATTGTTTAAAAATTCACTAGCAGAACTGACCGACGGCGCAAAAACTGACTAAAAACACAGACCGAAGCTTTCAACTTTGCTTTCCACATCCGTGCCATTACTAACATCATTTAGTATATCAGGCGGAAGAGCTACGACACCAAGGTTTTTTTATTCCTCATAATTTTTCTGTAGTGTAAAAATAGAAGTAACGAAGTGGCGAAAACCCTATTTATTGCTAGTGACGAATGCCCAGGTGTCAGCATCAACAGCCGGAAATGAAAAGGACGTCAACTACGTAGTTGGTATGTTAAAATGACACGCATAAAACACCAAGGTGACTTGAAAGTAAACATCTTCGAAAGAAATCTGTCTGGTTGGGTGAAATGACTAAATTAAAAAAGAATTCTCCAACCGCAAAACCGTAAAAAGTCAATAATGGAAAATATAACGAGGAGTCAAGCTGTCTTTCACCGCACCGTATCATGATCCACCTCGAGTCGGAACTTTCTTCCCGAGGTAGACTTCATTGCAAGCGTAGTCAAATCCCGGCGGAAGACAACCTGCGCGTGCAGGAGGCGGAGTTTCTACTGAATTTAAAGCTTTTAGCCGACTGTTGATGAACAAAAAAAAATTGTCCCTTAAATGCTGGAGCAGCTAAATGGAAAACGATGACATTTTGGTAAGTTGATTTTGCTCCACACAAGACATTTAAGTAGGTGAATTGGGGTTGTGTTGATATTTATACAGCGTGTAGGTGGTCAGCCATTTCAAATTTGCGACGAGTCACTCGCTGTAGATGAGCAATTTAGCCAGTGCAGTAGAACCGCTGGCCTGGGGACTTTAACGTGGACCACGCAGTAGTGATACACGACCGCACGCCGGTACAATGCTCATCGAGATCGAAACGGGAAGGGTGGGGATTGAACCCAGGTTCCCTGGGTTCTGCAGCGCGAGCTTTCGCTCCACGTGCTCCGAGCTGGTGTGCGCTAGAGCCACTAAATGAGCTGCGCTTAGAGTATCGGCACTCCGTTCCCCGACATGGTTGTGGGCGCCGCCATATTGGGGCTTGTGCAGAGCAGACGCAACTGCAGATCGTCATGATTCAAAAGTGCGACTTCCTCAGCATTCGATTCGGTGTTAGGAAGCTCATGTAATATTACTTTTTTCTGTCACGGACTGTTTAAACATTTGTGGAGGACGGAAAAGCGTTTCCTGTGATTTCAGATAAAGCTTCGGATAACTGGCAACCATGACATTAAGCCACAATATGGCCAAGTGTCGTTACTCTGAAGCGTAGCTTATTTAGTGGCACTAGTGTGCGCTAGCCGACTCGGCCACCGATCCCCCCTTTAAGTGGGTGAACATATGACATCAATCGAAGAAGCACTCTCGGTACAGGCACAAATATTTCCGGCCCATACCAGGCGACCAAATCAGCTTTCCCACAAAACCTGAAAACTATTTGGTATATTACAGCAAGAAACGTCAATGAATATGTCTCTAGAGGGAATGCATTTTATATAGTCCCATGAGAAAAAAAAGGGGGATAATGCGAAAGCTGGCTATTCTAGACGAAAAGCAGCAACTGACAGAAGGGAGGTAACGAAGTTATTTTAGGAAATTAGTCAGGATTTTGTGCTACATTGTCAAGGATAGCTAAGTTTTTACAGTGCTGCAGCCACATAGGAAAGGAGCGGACAAAACTCAAGCCCCGACAAGGGCGCCCCTAGCGGCAAATAGACAATTTTCATCGGTGGTTTCTTTTTAGCCGCAGCACTCAGATTACGTTCGCTCAAGTTTTGCTTCACGGAAAAAGCTTGCGGAATTTGTGAGAACATTAAATCCCGTCGTATTAATGACGTGCGCATTAGTCCCGCGCAATTCGCCACATTTGCTTCCCGACGAGTAGGTGGCGGCAACCACTAGGTGGCAGCGAACAATGAGAAAGACTCTATTACAGAGAGTTTCCAACTGCTCGGTCAAGGCCACGTGGTTAATGGGCCGTGTTTGCAAGACGAGCTCCAGGTGACGAACGCGTTGGTCGTCCAAGAGCGACTCCGCCTTTCCGCTTGCTTTCCTCGTAGCCACGCGATAACGCCGTGCGTGAGCAATTACGAGCAATTACGAGCAATTACGAGCAATTATGGTTTTTAAGGGCGGACGCCTCCGATGGAGGCGTCCGCCATTGAACTGAAAACGCTCCACACGGTTTAAGTTGGACCCCCTCTACAATCTATAGGCTCTCTACGAACAATAGGCGACAGAGGCGACGCCACCGGCGTGCTCCTTTCCTATACTGCTGCACGATCACGTGTGCGTTCGCGCAAGTAGCTTTGACAGTGCTGCGGAAACTACGCTGGCCTTGACAACGTAGCATCAACAATGTTTAAGGTTGTTTGTCTTGACGACGTGAAGCGAATACGATGAACTCTTGACAGAAAACTAGGATCGTGCTATAGGTTTGACTTAATTTCACTGCAAAAAAAAAAATACAGAACTGGTGGTTCTTGTGTTGTGTTTTGCTGCCTTTTTATCAAATTTTCGTGGATGTCAACGCAAGCAAAGAGAAACCAAAACAGGTCGGTTAATGTAGGTCAGGCAACAAGTTAACTGCCCCAATCCTAAAGTGTCTCGTCCAAATTCTCAGCTCATTTTTCTAAGCTGCTTTCGTTCCAATCACTCTGTTCAATGACCCATTCACATGCCTCTCGTACCAAACAGCGGTTCACGTTCTGCAACTTTCACGAGTCAAGATAGCGCCCCTGAAACGAGGAAAGGGCACATATGATGTGGAGTTCATAACTCTTTGCGCGGGTGTACCTGACCCAACGTTGTTTTTTAGCGTGAGCTACACTGGCCGAGGTTGAGCAGTTTCGCGTGGCTCGCATAATGAGCCGTGCTCCGTGCTGCGCAAGCGCGAGGAGCAGTGACGTCACACGGCGGACAGCTGGCGCGCCGGAGACGCCGCCGCCGCACGCTCCGCCGCCACCGCGCGCGCCTCGGCGGTCTGTGCATGCGCGAGGAGCAGTGACGTCACACGGCGCGCAGCTGGCGCACCGGAGCCGCCGCCGCGCCCACCTCGCCGGTCTGCGCATTCCAGAGGAGTGACGTCATAGCCGCGGCAGACGCACTGGCGCCGCCGCGTGCCCAGCTGTGCGCCTCCGTTGCGCAGTAGCCAAGTCTGACGCTGCACCGGAGCCGCTTTATAGCGCCTCTCATTTTGTGCGCATAAGCTCACGCTACGTATATCCTGGCATAGCCGAGCTAAGCCACCGCAATTTTTTGTACGGCCGCCCGACATTTGTTGTCCGATCTGGTGGACCAGGTACGGCCACCGAATAACCGAAGAATGGCGGTTAATTGGCCACCTTGCGGGACTCTTTCGCTCGCGCGCTGCAGATACGAAACTATTCATACTGTTGGGATCATACTGGATTCTCATGACAGATGTTCAAATCGACCTTCGGCGCCCAAATCGACCTCGTCATTTATGGCTATCACCAAAGCCGAGATGCGCTCCAGTTGACGTAGTCGAGTTACGCTGCGTCGAAACTCTGCTGCCATGACCGTTGTTAAAATATGTTGATAAGGAGTTGGAAGACAGTGTTGGAACGGTGTTTTAGGAGTGCAATAACACGCGTTAGTGAAGCTTTAAACCCGTGTCATAAAAAGCATGTGTGATAAGGTTCCGTAGAGTTCACGTCGTTTATTTCAAACTTCAGCGAGTTATGTGTAAGAACACAACAATTTATTAGGAACAAATGACAAAACAAGTGTGCATCAAATGGTATTAAATCAGCACGTCTTTATCACGAGGAGAAAACTTGTCTTTTTTCGGTTATACTTTTGCTACCTACAAGAATTAAAACGTGTGGAACACCTTTTTTAATTTGAAATATGCGTCCCGTATTGAACCGAATGAATTGATAGAAGTTGTAATAAAAACTGCGTTACTTAACAAAATAGAGTTTAATGAAACGTTTCGCCTCCCAGGAGGCAGGCATGGTCCGTACACAAAAAAGCAATGGGAGTGTACGAGCAATAGGAGGTGCAACTCATGGCTCTTTGCTGTACTAAAGGTGTCTCCCGCAAAAGAAGCGAAACGTTTATTTGACTGTTAATTTTGACAAGTCAAGCCGTTTTAATTTTTACTTTCACCATATGTTCGCGCGGTTTCTGAAGTATTGTTTGCATCCACCGAACTAATTACCCATTGAGTCCAACATCGTGAACTACGCGTGCATAAAAGAGAGTAAAAGCTGGATTACAAGCATTTAACTAAAAAATTAACGATTTCGAAGTAAAGTAATTCATTCGCCTAGCTCAGCGTGTTTTGTGTTCATCATTTTCCTTTTTATTTGGCAAGTTTTTACCACGAACATTTATTTGCATCCAATGTACTGGCAAATATTGCTGTCGTCTCGGCGGTGCAAGGCCGTGAACTATTCAAGGTGTGTTATTCGAGCTCAACAACCTTCGACGTAAATGAGCGGAGCGTTAATTTCACTCTCCCGTCTTTGAACAGGTGCGGACATCTCGGAGGGGTGTTGTGTCGAGAGCGCGTGTGCCCTTGAGCGGAACCGGTTGGCGTTGCTATCATCACCAAAACGCTCAACCGCCTTCGTTCCGCGTTGCGCCAAGGGAAGGTGCGACGATGCCGGTCAGAAAAACATCGGTTGCCACTGCGGTGTTAGCGATCCTAACTACGCTGTTTCATGAGGCGGTCTTCGCACCTTCGTGTCAGGATAGGGATTATCTGCATGCCTGTAGCCAAGACTGCTTAAGCTACAAATTCTACACGTGCGCCAACCTGAACAAAGTGGGCGACTTCTACCACTACGTGCAGCGCGCCCTCAAGTATCCCAACCTGTGGTTCATCTTGAAGGACAGCCAGCTGGACTACTACCCAGCCGGCACCTTCGTGGACGGCAACGTGAGCATCATTGAGTTCCGGAACGCGCGAGTGCACAGCTTCGCCCAGTTTGAGACCGGGCCCAACCCGTTCCTGGGAATCGAGGACACGCTCGAGGTCATCGTCTTCAGGGAGGGCAGCACGCTGCCGGACTCTTGGACGATGCTCAGCCGGCTCAGGAAACTTGAAACGCTCGAGTTCTGGAACATGCAGCACCTCGAGCTCACTCGCGATTTCAACGACCTTCCGCAGACTATGACTAAGGTTTATATCTACAACTCGACCATCGGCTACATCGACGAGAACTGGCTGTCCTCGCTGAAGAATCTCGAAACCGTCGTCGTGCGGAAATCCAACCTAAAGACATTTTTGAGATCGATGCTGCCGCTCCTGCTCTGAAGCTGGATTTCTTGAACCTTGAGTAAGTACTTCGAGTAAATACTCAGAAGCAGTCAAAAGTTCTACGGGGAAGGTGACAATGTGGCCGGTTTTGCTAATGAGAAGACACTTGACATAAGATTACTTGTTGGCGCCTTTCTTCTGCTATGTCCAGTACGCTAGTAGATAGTTTTAAAAGATCGCGTTATTTTAGAATTATATTGTTATCGAGGCTGTGCCCTACCACTACGAAGCCTCCTCTGATGCACGTGTCACGAGCAGTGTATGGGTTTCAAAATGATACTGTAAACACACACTATTCAGCTTCCTGATGATTTCAGTAGTTAATGCCGATTTTGTGTTAAGAAATGCCGGTCTTCAATTTGGTCGCACTAAAATACTTTTCTGAGTTTCCCAGTTAAATTTCTTCTGTCGAACTGCCTTCCTTGTTGGCTACTTAAAACAAATGACTGGAGAAAACACAAAAAAACGTTACCATTGAGAAACTGGATTACTTTCCCACCATGTTCCTGGTTGGATTTCCACCCGCTTGTTTTGATCTCGTGTCCAGCATTGGACAGGTTGCGGTCGTGTAACAGTGTTGGGTAAAGTACATCGAAAAGGTACTTCAAGTAAAGTACAAAGTAAATGAGACGTGATGTACTTCAAGCAAAGTAGTAAGTACAATGGATACAATGTACTTGAAGTAAAGTACTATAAATACAATGTACTTTCAAAGTAAAGTACAAGTATTTTAGCACAATCATTCATGATGCCCTTTCATTCCCCTATACTGTGATTTTTTAACTGGTATGCATTGGCCAGGGGTAATCAGGGGTGCATGACCTATTTTCAAAAACAGCGGCGAATTGTTGATAAAGTCAAGTGGCCACAGAGTAATTAATTTCAGGAGTGGAGCCAAATTCAGAAGTCTTTTTTCTGAATTTGGCGCCGCTTGCACTGGATTGTTGCACCCAAGGGGGTTGAACCCAAGAAGAGAGCATGACGTCATTCTCGTAGCTTCCGCAAGAAATCCTCTCATAGAGGACTGTCCTCTCCTTAATGAAAAAAAAATAGTGAGTGTGCAAACGAGCTGCTGATAATTAATCATAATGTGATACCTGAGATTAGAGCGCGAAAAAATTAAAGAACTCTCAAGTCGAAGGAAAAGACAAAAGATAATGCATCAAAACATTGTGACGTTCTCCTCTTGCTGTGTTTTTTTTTCTTCGACTTGAAAGTTTAATTTTTCCACACCGCAGACAGGTGCTACATTATGATTAATTATGCTGTCCTAATACTTTAAACCTCCTCACTTGCGCTGACCGACCGAGAAGTTGCGAGAGTTTAAGAAGGTACGGAAAAGTCGCCCCCAGAAGAAAGGGAGCGATGCGTCGTCTGTTCACGTTTGTGGTGAAAGTACAATATCCCACCCAGTATTTCTTTGGAGTGGACAAATATGCATACCGTGATAAAAATTTAACGAAATAAAATTTGGGGAATGTACTTTGAAGTCGGGAATTGTACTTTCCTCGGAAAGTACTACGAAAAAATACTTTAAGTAAAGTGCAAGTAGATACTCAGAGAGTGTACTTCAAGTAAAGTACAAGTTTCCTAAACCTACTTGAAGTAGTACTTTAAGTACAATGTACTTGAAGTACCTCCCAACACTGTCGTGTAATCACACTACAAAAACGTTTGAGCTCATCTCCCTGCAGAACAAGTTGACAGCCAATCACGGCGAAGAAATATGTTGATGTCGAAATTCAGCACAGGATTGAATATGAAAACACTGATGCATGCAGGAAGAATCAGCAAGTGAAACGTTGTCCCGGCACACATCACATCTTTTCATATCGTAGCGTGCTTCACCATTGGCTGGGATTCTTCTATGATTCTCCCTGATTTGCTGTCTACGTGTTCTGCAGGGACGTACTTTCTTATAACGTACTGCGTAATGCACGTGAAAGATCCCAAGTTAGCACTCGGACAACTCTGGCCACATTTTCCATCTACAAGCGAAGGCGTCAGACACCATTTTGGGACAAACTAACTTTCTCCTCGTTCTAGACCCCAGTGTGTGCTCCAAGTGCCCTCATATCGGAGCCGCTAAACGTTCATTACGGTCGGCCTCAATTTTTGTAACTCTCTAAAAAATGTTTAGGACAAAAGGACAATGACCTCATTCATCCGGTGTGTCGACAGCACGAGCCCCGATCAGGTGTCGGCATGATACTCGATGTGCAATTACGTTCGTCGTGTTCACAGGCTATTATATGTTTAAAAAATAAGAAATTTGTCAAGAAATGTTTACCAAATGCGCTCACTTTCATTAAGCAGCTGCGAAAGTTCGAATTATGTTCGGTGGGCGAAAGTGGCGGAAGCTTTGTGGAAAGATGTGTTACATTTTCTGCCTACCCCGCGTCTTATCTGTTGCCATGATTTTTTTTAATGAGGTTCTACGCTGTTACGGGTTACGCAGTCTTCTTAGAATAGAAGGCTGGTCCTTCTAGATACTAGTAGAGAACCTTAGGAGCAAATCCGGTACAATCACTATCCAGTCATGCGGTGTTATTACCAACCGGCGTGCCGACATTTCTTTCTCGCTTGCGTCGCTTCGGTCGCAAAAAATGCACTTCCACATGGATGATATTTTTTTCTTATTAAAATTTAAAGTGAAATAAAGAAGAGACTGCTGGCACGTATAGTTGGCTTGTTCTCGCGGAGCCAGTCGATGGTGCAAATCGCCACCGGATTCAAAGGGCTGAGTCGTTTGCGTTCATTTATTTATTCAATTCGACCCAACCAAGCGTGATGTGTGCGCCAGCTGCTAGGTGCAAAAATATGAAAAGTATGAACAGGCCCATTGGTCTTGGGATGGCGCCGGGTCAATTGCAAAATCTTGAAGTCGGAAGGACCTAAAAAGCTGATGTTCGTTCACAGCTGCTCGGCAGCGTACCGCTCCACACCAGCATGGAGCAGGCTCACGCGACTGTAACATTAAAATATTTCTATCTAAGGAACTCTGCGTTAGCTAACATTTAGTGTAATAGTCTGTTTGCATATTTTCTATTCACACAATTACCACAGCGCGTAGCTTTGTGGCCTTTAATATAATTTATTGTACAATTTATGAAATTTAATGACTCTTGTTTATTTTATTCTTATTATTTGGAGGGGCAGGGGATTAATCTACATTGAATAATAATAATAACGAAGAGCCAGGGAGCACGGACAAGGAAAGAAGACGACAACAGTAATGCCTGTGTCCTCTCGCCTTCTTCTCTGTTGGTGTTTTCGTCTGATTTGAGGCACGCTTTTAGGGTCAAAGCTTTCATTTTTAACAAGAAAAAAATTATATTCTGGGAGCATTCCTGAAATGAAAGAACGCGGAGACGGCAAGCTTGGCGTATTTTGTTCCCGCGTTGTTGACCATTGAAATGGCCGAGGCGAACACTGACGTTTCTCCCACAGGTCGGCCATCGCATCTTTGACCGCTCGCTATTTTCTCATTTTTAAAATAAAGAACTAAGACTCTTTTGTGATATTTTCAAAATTGATTTTCTTAGGTTTCAGGAATTGAATAAAAGTGTTTATTTTTCAATAATTAAAATAAACAAATGTCGAACTTTGATGATTTTCAGCAAAGTTTGGCAAGTTTTTACGTGTGACCTATTTAGAATATTTGAGAAACCTTAACATCACCAGAAAGCTGAAATCTAGCTATTTTCAACGAATACAAATTGAATATTATCTATACAAAATAATATCGTTACATAAATTTGAATGAGCGAACGTTTCAGAAACCTAGCAAATTGAAAATCGATTTCGCAAAAACATATTTTTATTTCCTTCATTTTTACTAGTCGCAAGGTATAATGGTGGTTTAGTAAAATATAAATATGATAAATAGTAATAATTGTATATATGAGCGCAATTAAAGCTTTCACCTTGTCCGATGTGCGTTGGGAAATGGCAAGCTTTGTTGCGTAGTAAATACTTTCTAATACGCATCACTTACAGTTTCACTTTTTTAAGGTTACGAGTTAATTAAAGTCTAATTATTAGATAATTATCTGTACCACGTCACCACATTGACCAGAATACCACCAAGCGAGGACGCCTTTACAACGAACAAATGGCAAGATTCAAGCTTGAATTGCGGAGGTACAAACAAAACACAATATTGTTTTGTTTATATTTGCTAATAAACCCACAATTCTACTTCGTTTCCAATAAAACTAAAAGCAAATTAAAAAAAAATTGTTTTTAATCAGTTTTGAATTTGCTGAATTTTTTTAAACATACGTTTCTTCAAATGTATGTAACATATTTTTTAAACATATATAATGGATTTGTATTCAATAAAAATAGCTAAAATTGACATTTCCGAAGATGTCAAATTCATTATAATATCTTCAATAAATCACATTAAAAATTACAAACTTTGCCACATCATAATTAAAGGGTCACAACGTGTTTTCTTCCACCTGTCGGAGTCGCATGTCTGACCACTCGCTACTTCGTAACTTCTCAAAATACTGCACTAGGACTCTTCTGTGACACTCTTAAAATGGATTTCTTACGCATTATGAATAAAAAAAATTGTAATCTTTTAAAGTAGTTTTTGCAGAACGATCAAACTATGTTCTTTCGATAATTTTCGGTATAGTCTAGAAAGTTTTCAAGTGTGACCTATTTAAAATATTTTAATTGCCTTGATATCATCCGTAAGCTGAAGATGTCCCTTTTTATTGAATGCAATTTCAATATGACATGTTAAAAATAAAAGGTTATATACATTTGAATAAAAAAACGTTTAAAAAACCCAGCAAATTAAAAGCGATTTCTAAAAAATGAAAAAGCTTTTATTTGCTTTGAGTCTTATTGGTAGCATTGTATAACTGTGGTTTGTCAACAAATAAAAACAAAAAAACTTGGTATCTTGCTTGTATGACCTCAATTAGATCTCGAATCTTGTCAGTTGTTCGTTGTGACTACGTCCTGACAAAGGTGCTCTTCTAGCCAGCATTGAGGCGTAGTATACTTAATTACATATTATTGATAGTTTAATTCACACGTTACTTTAAACGATAGTGGAGTTGTGCGTAATGTGGAATAAAAAGTGTTTTATTCCGCAACAAAGCTTGTCTTTTTACAACGTACATCTGACAAGGTTCAAGCTTTAATTGCGGTCATATAAACAAAATAATATATAATGAACGTGTATTTTCCAATAAACCAATATTGTAACTTGCTACTAATAAAAAAATCAAATAAAAACATTAAGTTTTTGAGTAAATCGATTTTGGATGTGCTCGATTTCCGAAACGTTCGTTCATTCAAGTGAATGTCAAAGAGTTTATTATGTAACAAAAAAATATTAAATCTGTATTAATTAAATAAAATCAGAAAAAATAAACATAGGGATGGACAGAACAGCACCGAAAGAGGTGCTGTTCTGTCTGTCCCTATGTTAATTCTTTCTGTTTTTATTTAACTTAACCAACGTGCTCACGGCGAACACTGTATTAATTGAAAAGAGTTAAATTTGAACTTTCCTGCGATGTCACGGTTATTAAAATATCCTAAATAGGTCACACGTAAAAACTCGCCAAACTTTACTGAAAATTATCAAGGGAGCGCAGTTCGACATTTCTTTGAAAACTATTTCAAAATATTTTTATAATAAAATCTACTTTGAGAGTGTCACAACAAAATGCTTTATTTTGAAAAAGAGAAAAAAAAAAAGATAGCGAGTAGTCCAACATGCAATCCCCGACCTGTGGGAGAAATGTCAGTTTTCGCCTCGACCATTTAAATGGTCAACTACACGAAAAAAAAAAAGATTCGTCAAGCTTGCCGCTTGCGCTGTCTTTCATTTCAAGAGTACCTGCAGCCTCTTTTATTCTGCCGAAATGTTTACTTTTCAAGAATGCTCCCATGAGATATAATTGTTTGGTCAAAATTAAAGAGTGGACCTCAAAAGTGTGTTTGAATTGAGATAAAAAGATACGGCGAGCAAGTGTTTTCTAATGCGCCTTCGGCGCATTAGAACCTCAGGAGGAACACGCCAATCAGAGGTCAACACAGAGAAGGCGCAGGGAACACGCGATGACGATGCAGCCAAGGGCGCGCCGTCATTGGCTAGAAGTCGAAGGGAAACAAACGCACGAGGTGCACAAGGAGCAGACCAACTTGGACGCCGTATAGTGTTCGAGCCAAAGTCGTTCGGGGGCGGCGTATTGCTTTTCTGTGTTTCACTCTGCCCTGAGAACCTCCTTTCGGAATAACAAGAATAAGGCTCGGGGTTTGTTAAAAATGTCCCTGTTTGTATATTTGCTGTTATATCACGGAAAGAAAATGCCGTCAACGTGCCTCGTCTTTTGGAAGGCACGCGGAAACAGCTGACGGCGACGAAGCGGCAGTCGTGCTGCGCGTCCCACAAGCGTGCTCGTGCGGCAGCTGTAGAGGCTGGTCGTTGCCGTCGCGGTGACGCAGGCATGACCAACGCACTCGGCGGAAATGTCCGAACAACTAATAACCGAGCAGAACAAGACACGGAACGGGAACCAATACGGCTTGCAAGTTCCTCTGCTTTTTGCGGATTCCAGGTCAAAATGTCCATCGAGACGAAATGTCCATCGAGTCAAAATGTCCTATACTGGACGTTTTGACTCTATGGGCATTTCGTCTCGGTGAACGTTTTGACCTGGATGTACATTTTGGCTCTATGGACATTTCGTCTCGGTGAACGTTTTGACCTGGATGTACATTTTGACTCGATGGACATTTCGTCTTGATGAACATTTTGACCCGTTAGACAGTTCACCTCGTCGACCCATATTTTAACACTGGTGCTGATACCGCCTTGTATACATATGTAGTATAGATACACACGGGACCTTGCACAAACACTAATAATCTGACCGCTTGCTCAAATCTGAGAGACTTTTAATCCTGTGACAAGCCATATTTACCAGTGCCGGATGTTTTGGAGAGAAGAGCTATTTCTATTTGAAAAATAAGACAAACGCTACGGCCCGCTCAACCTCTGCCTGAACGTGCCCAGTGGTTGGAACAAGATGCCGAATGTTCAGAAAAAAAGTGATAAAAATTTTAAAAAGTGTGAGCGATTTAAAAAAAAAATTGAATGGCGCATTAGGTGATTTTAGTTTCACAAATTTAGCAATACAAAGACGATCACGAACATCTGGTCCCACGAATCACTCACCCCACGCTAATGAATTCGCAGTATACCATTCTAAATTTCGAAAATTCGTTGTAGAAATGCGGCAAATTTAGTGCTCTCAAAAATCTGATTCACAGTATGCACACGTCTCTGTTGGCCGTTAGTTCAAGATAGAAGGGACCATGAAATGATTTTTGAACGTTTTCCTCCTTAGCTCGAATCCTCAACTCAAAAGCGAAATGAGAAATCACGTGATCGTGACGTGCTTGGGCACCGGAGGCGATGGCTCCAAGCTTCCACCGTGCTTTTTAAGCACACCATCAAACTCATCACAACAAACGCGAATTCCAATATTTGTCGACGGATGGATTGTTGACGAGTGCATTCGCCCGAGTGACGCTAGGCTCGTGTCCAATGCGTGAGCTGGGTTCGGATGACGTTTTTGAGCCCTGCCAATGCATCAAGGCGGAAAGATTTCGAAGTAAAGGAGGCACGAAATAGTCCGCTATATTTTAACATTTTCGTACCGAAAAGCAGGCTTTAGGCTTTATATGCTCGTGTACTAGTTTTATTTTGGCACACTAACCGATATCCGATTAGTAAAGATCCCAATTTATGCCAACCGAAAATTCATTTCATGGTCCCTTCAAGATAAAGCGCTTTCTTCTGAAAATTTCAACTCCGGTATCGAACTGCTGGCGTTACGTTCTGGCAAATATTAATTATGTTAGCGCTCAGAAAAAAAGGATTTTATCCGCTCCCAACAGCATATGTATTTGGAGTACCATTGGTTTAATATGACAAAACAAAATGCTACGCGATAACTACGTTTTGTTAGTTAAGATAATGTGAAAAAGTGAAAACGAAGATTAAAAAAATATGAACTCGAGAATACTTTCCTGGTTCCAAAAGACGGGCAACAAGTATCTCGCCCCTGTACTAATTTTAAAATTCGGAACATTAATGCGCTCGCTCAGGCTGAAAGTGAACTAGGAGCGCATGATGACGTTTGTAGCAGAAACTTTAAAAATAGATCTTTATAACAAAGGACACACTGTTGCCAGAAGCAACGCAGCACTTCACGACACCACAAGGTCCCCGGACACACACAGAGTACAATAAACTTAAACTTGAACCTCCTGACTACTTGGCGCAGCAGAGGAGGCGGGGCGTTCGTTGAAAGACAATTCGTAAAAGCGCAACTTGTAGCAGGACTATTGGTCACACAGTGGAATTCGTTATTGGACACTTTATCACTGGGTCAACTGGTCAAACAGCGAGTGAAGGGTGGCATAGAACGTGTATGTGAAAAAATAAAATTTCAAAGACCACTTTATTTTTCGCACACTTTGTGGTTTCGGAGTTCTCAGTCAGTTTTGTTTTCTGGGTTCCGAGTTCAACCCTGTTTAGGTGCATATTTTAACGAGTTTCCAGAACTTGTAAATAAAAAATAAAAAAAGGACCCGAGGGACATTTTGATTCCGTGGACACTTCGACTCGATGGACGTTTTGACTCGGTGGACATTTCAACCCGATTGGACGTGTCGTCTCGATCGACATTTTGACACGCGTCTCACTTGACCTGCTTGGACACTTTGTCTCGATGGACGTTTTGAGCAGAAGCCCTTTTGCGCACCCCGTGAATTTCTTCACCCTCCAGACGCGCCCACTTGCTTTAAATTATCTTCCGATCTCAACCAATGAGGTGCGCACTTGGCGCGTACTCTACTCGTTGTTCTTTGATTGGTGTGCTCCTTTCTGCGTCCCGACGCACCAAAGATGCTTTTTGGAACACTTGATGTCCGTATCCTTGGGGATACTCTTGAGTGAAACCAAGAGCGGGATGTTAGTTTCACTCAAGGTGTGTTTCATGTCTCCGCTTTAGGTGAACAATTAGGCAAGTGCAGTACAGCCACTGATCTAGGGCCTTTAACGTGCATCGGGCACTGAACGCACGCCGGTACGATGCTCATCCAGATCGAAAAGGACCGGGGTGGGAACTGACAGAAAACTACCGCGACCGTGACTAGAATTCGCTTGGTTGCACATAGGCAGCAAAAGAGGCTTAATTAGACAAACATTTGACGAATTGCTTCACATAAAAAAAAAACATTTATAGTAAATAGATCGGGTTGCTGCAATGGATACACGTGAAAAGGAGAAATTCCCTCGCGTAAATGCTATCCACACATAAAAGAGAAAAAGAGTCGCACGGGCAGAGGGGAGGGCAATGAGACACATTGAGAGGTAGTGGGAAGGAAGTTTCAATCGTGGCGGCATACCAAAATATTTGAATGTCGAAACTATGTGACAAAAGTGGTCGTCTTTTTTTCCCCAGGTGGAACGCTTTGACGTCTCTTCCACAAGATATCGGCCAGGGCTTCCCAGTCCTCAACTTTTTCAACGTTGGCGAAAACAAAATCACCACCCTGAACCAGGAAAGCCTAGCTCCGCTGAAGAGTGCCAGATTCGTGAAACTGTATGGTAAGGATGAAGCATGTGACGATCTGCCACACTTTCGAATGGTAGCGATAGCGTCAATGCCGTAAATGTTGGAAGTCTAGATTCAAGTGGTTCAAATACAGTATATAAAACTGACGCCAGTTACAGTGTCGACGATAAATTGATACGAGGGACAGATAGGTGACCGGGCAATCCACACCGAAGCGCACCTTCTCCGCCATTCCTTTTTTGAGATCTGAGAAACAAGGGGTGCGTTCGGCTAAGGTAAAACAAATACGACCCTATATTTACTGATTTTAAGTTGCTGGACGAGCTCTACGGATACCATGTGTTAAGTAGGGCGCGTTGAACATCACCTCTCGAGAAGGGGACAACCATACCTCCATCCTCCAGTGTTGACCTCTTGTGTTCCGCTCACCATTGTTGCATCCGATGCAGACAGATAGGTTAATGGGTCAGTCGCGATTTTTGAATGGCCGATGTAGGCCATTTCAATCCATGAAGCCATAAAAAGAAAACACGTGTAAAACGTTTAGAAAGTGCTGAAGGTCTGACAAATTCTGGCCAGGAGGGAGAGTAATGGGCGCGTGGCTTTTCGTTAGGACATACTATCTTAATAATCTATAATTCTATTCCAAGGAAGGCAAATGAAAGTCTTTAAGGGGGTGGTGCAACGATTTCCGGACTTTGGTCAAAAATTTGTGGAAGTTGCCCTCTGACACTTCTCAATTAAAGAACAGAAAACCGATTTCGCCTGCGTGTCTTAGTTGTGTAAAAAAATACATAAAAAAAGATAAATATTGGCATTTTTGGCACCCTCAATTTACTCCCAGTCTTCGGGGTCACACCTGGTCCCCGTCCTAGTGACGTAATTCGGGGTGCCGTCAGGTTCCCGTTGGCTCTCTCGGAGGACGCTTCCTCTCCCTCTCTGCTGACATTAGAGGGCGTTATGCTGCAGCTTAGAGCCGAGCGAGGTCACCTAAGCTTCTCGCCGTAGTTCCTTCGGCTGCCACTCGTGGCTGCAGGGGAGGGGGAGGGGAAAGCTCGACATTTGCTTTGCGATTATGCAGCGGAATCGCGAAATTCTTTAAACAAGGAGATGTTTTCTCTATCCTCCAGGAGACGATAAATAACGTAAAAATGACGAGATGCAAATTATTTTAATCTTAAAATCGCTCCACCCCTCCTCCAAGCACGACGGTGAGCGAGCCCCGCGAGCGCACTCCACGCCGCATCGATTCGATCTTATACTCCGTATCACTAGCTGCGTGCAGTACAGGCGAAGGCAACGCAAGACGAGGGGAGAAAGGGCATCCACTAGGAAGGCTGAGGAGGAGGAGAGAAACCACCTCTCTAACGTTCCTAGTGCTCTCCCTCTCTCCCTCTCCCTTCATTGGCCCTCTCTCCTCTCTCGTTCCGTCTTCCTTGTGATCGCTCTCTTCGTCTGGCGTTGCCTTCGCATGTACTGCACACAACTAGGGACACGGAGTGTAGACGGTGTCCACTGTGAAGCCCTCGACGTGCGGCGGTTCTGACAAGAAACTCGGGAGTTTCAGTGTAAGATTACCCAGTGATTCTTGCAACCTCATGGCTTTTCATAGAGTTACGTTGCCTCGTTTGCCGTTGATACAAAAGTACGGTGACGCGGCATTGCGGGCCTCCAAGGTACACTCTAACATATACTAAAACGAAATGTAAGTATTTGTTTTTTCTACGCAGTGGGCCAAAAAGACGTCAATTCCGACTTTGGTTTTTCCGTCAGTTTTTCTTTATCCTTGTACCCGCCTTGTGTTGGTCACCGTCAGCCTCACTCAAAATACGCCCCAATAACCCGTTTTTTTTTCAATTTCAATTATCTACATCGTCGATGTCAGCACTGCAGAACGGGAGCTGACGGCATGCCTCCCGGGTTGTTTTATTTTTGCATGCACTATTGCGGGGGACGTAGTTTGACGCTAAGAATGAATTATGTTTACTATACACGCACCGGGGGGGGGGGCGGGGGCAAGATGGAGCATGGCGGAATGCGCTTATCAAAAATGGCGGAGCGTGCCCGCGAAGCGGACTAATAAGGAGCGCTCGCTGCACGATCGAAGGCAGCCGGTACCGCACTGTAAAATTTAATGTGTTTTTCATCGAACGATAAACGAGACTTTTAGCGAGCTGTTGCTGTGTTAAACGAAGCGCACTAGTGGAGCCTTTGAAGCACGCTTTTAAGCGCGCGCCCGGAGCGATACCGTGACCGCGGGGCGCGCGCTTAAAAGCATGCTTCAAATAGCTTCAAAGACTCAGGTAGCGCGGTACGCAGAACGCGGTAACGGTTTGCTAAAACATCCCTATTAAGTGAGCGCCGAATCAGCTTGCGAAGGTGATTCGTGATTTGTTGCGCGGACACCGCGCTGCGCCTTGAGTGGCATGCGCCGATTTGCCGGTAAAATGAAGTTCGATGGAAATCACCTTACATTTTACCGTGCGGCTGAGGTATTATAGCAGTGTTTCATACGAGGCAAATCATCAAATGCAATCAGGCGGTGTGAGAATCGGCCCCGCCATCGCCGTGAATGGACGCGGAAACGGGACTGAGTTTCTTTTTCTTTTCTGTGCGTGTTTGCGTTTGCACATGTGCGCTAAAGCCCCTCTATCCTGGGAAAAGTGGCGCCATTCATTGATGTAAAACTGCTCGAGGCTCGTGCCGCGCGCCACTTCCGGGAAGAACATGGCGTCTGAAATCTAGCTCAGTGCTGCGCTGTGCCGCCATGATCTTCCCATGGGCTGCACGTTGCACGTGCCTCGTGCATCGACGCACCTTGCGCTACTTTTGAAACATGAAGGGGATTTAATGTGCGCCTGTGTGTGGGTGGACTGGCGGCGCTCGTGCGGGCTGGCGCGGGGGAGATTTTGAAAAAAAGAAGAGGGGAGAGGACAGCACGTGGGGTGACCTTCTGCAGATTTCGGAAGATAGCTCTGCTTGTAAATAGATGGTCTTTTCTTTTTCCCTATCCGCGGAGTCCTGTCTGGTTCCGCCAGCGACCATCAGCTGCCTCCGTCGGCGGGTCCCGGCGCAATCTCGAAGAAAGAACATGTTTACTGCGGCAGCCATTTTTTTTTGGTGGAAGTAGTTTGCGTTAGCTTACATAGGTAGCGTAATTATTTTCATGAAATGTTTATTTAGCCCCCCAATCGCTACAATTGAGAACTGTCGAAATTTCGTAATGAATATTTATATTTTGCATCAATGACTTTTTTATATTAGTATTTTTTTATATTTATATTTTTATATTTTTTAGATTAGTATTGTCAAAACAAGAACCGAGATTGTGAACGCATGTGGCATTTATATAAGTAAAAAAAAACATTTCTAACAAATAAAGATAATATTCCCTTTCTTCCTGACAAGCTTTGTTCACTGAAATGATTATTAAGGTCGCTCATAATGTCAAGAATAATCCCTAGAGAAGGGGGACAGAGGACAAACACAAATCTCCAAACACAGCTATAGGTCACTGTTGCGGGCACTAGTCACCTATAGCTGTGTTTGGAGGTTTGTGTTTGTCCCTTGTCACCTTTGTTCCCTTTCTCCAGGGATTAGTATTGCCATTCTTGTCCACTTCGCTTGCACCTTTGCATTAATTGCATCTAACTCATAATGCCATTTCTTGTTTTGGCGATATTAAGCTTGTGGACGTTGCCGAATTAAGAAATTTTGTTTTTCTCTATTATCTCTTAATTCATTATCTTTTAATTTAAATGATGTCATGTTCTCAAATTTTCGCCGATCTATCCTAACCGCTAGCGTCCCATTGTCACGAAGCTTGAGATTTCTGCGATGTGTAGTTTATTTTAAGCGGACCAAGAAACGCGGTTCTCTTTTCTCATGAACGCCCGGTATTGGCAAGTTACAGTAGCCCCGTTGGATTTTACAGTGAATGAAGAGCCACAGTTATTTGGCGCTAACGTATGTTCAAAGTTTGGTTTTTGTGACTGGCAAAGTATCGAAACTTGGAACAAGTTTTTCCAGAATCTTGGAGGCGTTTTCTGCCGTTTCAGTTTAGCTGAATTAAAACTACAGAAAGACAGTATAGGTCTCTTCAGATAAGATCATACACGCGTGTCCAGTCGACATTTTTTTTTGTTTTTCTTTGTATTTTTATATGTTACCTCCCAATGTATAAAAAAACATAATCGAAATTCGCATTAAAAAATATATATATATATATGATTAACGAAGAGGGAGAGGGTGATTATAGAATTTATTGCATTAAAGTTAGGGAAAGGGAAAGAGAGCTGGCGAAAAATTGGGCCAGGAGCGGGGATTGAACCCGCAACCTCCGCCTGTCCGGGGCGAACGTTTCGTTTCTTCATATATCTAGGGAATTCGAAACTAACAGTACACAGAGAGCTGGTCGAAAATTAAGTCCGCCGAAACCAGTGGCCGGGATGGTCTAATCGGTTAAGGCGTCGCCCCGGACAGGCGAAGGTTGCGGGTTCCATCCCCGCTCCTGGCCCAATTTTTCGCCAGCTCTCTTTCCCTTTCCCTAACTTTAATGCAATAAATTCAATAATCACCCTCTCCCCTCTTCGTTCATAATATTACTACGGCTGCACTTGTCAATCTTCACTCATTCCCATTATATATACGGTGCAGCCTGTCCCTATGGGGAGGAGTGGTTCCCTAGATATCTTGGAAGACGGGCCCTTTCCGACATTTGCAAGCTGAGATGACGTGCCACGTCACTGCCGCAAGTCTGAAATAGCACGGGCCTTAAATCAGCAACGGTGGTCGTCTACCCAGTTAAGCGAATTCGAAACTAACAGTACACAGAGAGCTGGTCGAAAATTGAGTCCGCCGAAACCAGTGGCCGGGATGGTCTAATTAATCGGTTAAGGCGTCGCCCCGGACAGGCGAAGTTTGCGGGTTCAATCCCCGCTCCTGGCCCAATTTTTCGCCAGCTCTCTCTTTCCTTTCCCTAACTTTAATGCAATAAATTCAATAATCACCCTCTCCCCTCTTCGTTAATAATATTACTACGCCAGATAAAATGGGCCAGTTGGTACATCACTGAATGGAAAGCGCCGAATAAACAAGGACGAAGAAGGGGACAGAGACGAAGCGCACTCACAACTGAAGGTTTATTGAAACAAACATTGACTATTAATACCGTCTATCTGGGTGTTGGCTCAAAAAGAAAAACTCTTTATCTGTTAAGTGTAGTGACGGCGCACTAATGCACAGACTCTCCCCTTGCTCTCTTATGCGGAATGCCTCATGTATTTCTCGCGCTGTTTTGTTAGCGTATCTGCCCAGAACTGTTGTTTTTTCCAATTCCGGGCCACATGGGCACCTATCACAGTGCACCGCGAGATTGCCCGACGGGGACTGTTTCACTGACCAGGCATGTTCCCTAGCTCTTTCATTTATGCAACGCCCCGTTTGACCGACATACGATTTCCCGCAACTCATTGGTATGTTATATACTACTGACGTTGCACACTCCACGTATTGCTTAGCGTGCTTCTTTTGACACACTTTACCCTCTCCCTTTTCGTTGTTTATTTTTGAACATAGATGAGACAGCTTGTGTGGCGCTGAAAACACCACTGGGACTTCAAAATGGGCAGCCACTTTTTTAGATTGTGCGATAGATTGTGAATGTATGGAATCACCGCCGGTCTTGTTAGTTTTCTGGAAGGAATATGATCGTCATCTTTTTCTTCATCTTGGAAACAAGGTTTTCCGCTACTTCCCCAAGAAGCGATCGGGGTACCCTCCGCGTTTTAAACGATTCACCTGCGTGAGGAAGCTTTCATCCGCGACATGGGGGCATGATTTTTCCAGCGAGGCTCTCATTAGGCACGATGCTGTTCCCCTTTTAACAAGTTTGGATTGCGCAGAATTGAAGGGCAGAACCCCTTTCTTAGTTCGCGGCTCATATTTCCAACAAACATGGTCACCTTCAAAGTTGAGGCTCAAATCCAAAAACTGCAGCCTTCCCTTCGTCATTGTTTCATGAGTGAACGCCAATCCATGTGAATTCAAGTTAAAACAATCCAGCACATTGTTGATTAAGTCCATGCTAACAGTAACGGACTTCGGGGCAAGCACCAAGAAATCATCCACATACCGACAGACTGTGAATTCCCCCAATTTTTCGATATCCTTACGTATTCCCTTATCACATTCGGCCAAAAATATATCGCAGAGCACTGGCGCAACACGGGAGCCGATACATATGCCTCGTTTTTGAACGTAAACACCATCCCCAAAGGACACAAAGGTTGAGTTCAGGTAGCATTCTAGTAACTCTAAAAACGATTCCACACTTACCCCGCTCGAATTTCTAAAGCTTATTTCATTATTTTCTTCAATGCACTTTTTTACCGCTGGGAAAAGCTTGTCATGCGGGATGGAATAGAAAAGGTCCTCCACGTCAATAGAAAAGCCTCCGCCGTAGGACTGGTCGCCCTTCGCCAAAAATTCTATGACAGCCTCCGAGTTCCGCACCAGGAATGGGTCGCTCAATTCAAGGCCGGCCAACTGCCTACTAAGGAAGCCCCCACTTCTTTTTGCCACGTATCCCTTTCCGTTACGATCGCTCTAAATGGACAGTTTACTTTGTGGGTCTTGACACTAAAGAACACATCTAGACTAAGTTTTTTGGAGGCTTGTATCTTCTTCGCAAGCTGGCTCAGCTGCAGCCTGTCACACAGATCCTTGGCAGACGTCTTGACTTTGCTGAGGGATATCTTGTTCACTTGCCTGAAGTTCTTGAGGATGGCGATGAGGGACTTTTCATCGAAGAGCTCTCCGGTAGAACCACGAAACCTCCTCTTTGTCCGCGGTCGAAGCTTGAGTTGTTCTCCTGAAGTAGGTCACCACATCGCGTGTCCTTATCGTCTCTCTCCTGTTGTTCGGCTTTCTCTGAGTGACGTCGACGGCCTCTGAGATGCATCGCTCCCTTCTTCTGAATGACTCGGTCAGCAAGGATCCTCGCCAAGCGAGAGTTTCTCAATGGGTTTAGAGTGGGCTGGATGCTGAACTTCGGTCCAAGTTCAGGATCTCGGTGATTTTCTTGGTGCCTGCCTCCTCAAGAACTACGTTGGGTGACAGATGTTCGTAGACGCTCTTCGAGAGAGAGTTCCTCTACGGCTTTGGAGGAGCGCAGGCACCCAAGAAAATCACCGAGATCCTGGAACTTGGACCGAAGTTCAGCATCCAGCCCACTCCTAAGCCCATTGAGAAACTCTGCTTGGCGAGGACCCTTGCTGACCGAGTCATTCCGGAAGAAAGGGAGCGATGCATCTCAGAGGCCGTCGACGTCATCAGAAGAAAGCCGAACAACAGGAGAGAGACGATAAGGACACGCGATGTGGTGACCTACTTCAGGGAGAACCAACTCAAGCTTCTGACCGCGGACAAAGAGGGAGGTTTCGTGGTTCTACCGGAGGGGCTCTTCGGTGAAAAGTCCCTCATCGCCATCCTCAAGAACTTCAGGCAAGTGAACAAGATATCCCTCAGCAAAGTCAAGACGTCTGCCAAGGATCTGTGTGACAGGCTGCAGCTGAGCCAGCTTGCGAAGAAGATACAAGCCTCCAAAAAACTTAGTCTAGATGTGTTCTTTAGTGTCAAGACCCACAAAGTAAACTGTCCATTTAGAGCGATCGTAACGGAAAGGGATACGTGGCAAAAAGAAGTGGGGGCTTCCTTAGTAGGCAGTTGGCCGGCCTTGAATTGAGCGACCCATTCCTGGTGCGGAACTCGGAGGCAGTCATAGAATTTTTGGCGAAGGGCGACCAGTCCTACGGCGGAGGCTTTTCTATTGACGTGGAGGACCTTTTCTATTCCATCCCGCATGACAAGCTTTTCCCAGCGGTAAAAAAGTGCATTGAAGAAAATAATGAAATAAGCTTTAGAAATTCGAGCGGGGTAAGTGTGGAATCGTTTTTAGAGTTACTAGAATGCTACCTGAACTCAACCTTTGTGTCCTTTGGGGATGGTGTTTACGTTCAAAAACGAGGCATATGTATCGGCTCCCGTGTTGCGCCAGTGCTCTGCGATATATTTTTGGCCGAATGTGATAAGGGAATACGTAAGGATATCGAAAAATTGGGGGAATTTACAGTCTGTCGGTATGTGGATGATTTCTTGGTGCTTGCCCCGAAGTCCGTTACTGTTAGCATGGACTTAATCAACAATGTGCTGGATTGTTTTATCTTGAATTCACATGGATTGGCGTTCACTCATGAAACAATGACGAAGGGAAGGCTGCAGTTTTTGGATTTGAGCCTCAACTTTGAAAGTGACCATGTTTGTTGGAAATATGAGCCGCGAACTAAGAAAGGGGTTCTGCCCTTCAATTCTGCGCAATCCAAACTTGTTAAAAGGGGAACAGCATCGTGCCTAATGAGAGCCTCGCTGGAAAAATCATGCCCCCATGTCGCGGATGAAAGCTTCCTCACGCAGGTGAATCGTTTAAAACGCGGAGGGTACCCCGATCGCTTTTTGGGGAAGTAGCGGAAAACCTTGTTTCCAAGATGAAGAAAAAACATGACGATCATATTCCTTCCAGAAAACTAACAAGACCGGCGGTGATTCCATACATTCACAATCTATCGCACAATCTAAAAAAAGTGGCTGCCCATTTTGAAGTCCCAGTGGTGTTTTCAGCGCCACACAAGCTGTCTCATCTATGTTCAAAAATAAACAACGAAAAGGGAGAGGGTAAAGTGTGTCAAAAGAAGCACGCTAAGCAATACGTGGAGTGTGCAACGTCAGTGGTATATAACATACCAATGAGTTGCGGGAAATCGTATGTCGGTCAAACGGGGCGTTGCATAAATGAAAGAGCTAGGGAACATGCCTGGTCAGTGAAACAGTCCCCGTCGGGCAATCTCGCGGTGCACTGTGATAGGTGCCCATGTGGCCCGGAATTGGAAAAAACAACAGTTCTGGGCAGATACGCTAACAAAACAGCGCGAGAAATACATGAGGCATTCCGCATAAGAGAGCAAGGGGAGAGTCTGTGCATTAGTGCGCCGTCACTACACTTAACAGATAAAGAGTTTTTCTTTTGAGCCAACACCCAGATAGACGGTATTAATAGTCAATGTTTCTTTCAATAAACCTTCAGTTGTGAGTGCGCTTCGTCTCTGTCCCCTTCTTCGTCCTTGTTTATTCGGCGCTTTCCATTCAATATTCCTACGGCTGCACATGTCAATCTTCACTGATTCCCATTATATATATATACAGGGTGAAACAAGGAGACGGCAGGCTCTTTAAATCGACCGGAAAATTCGGTTTCTTAACCTATCGCGCTACGAATTTGTGCAGCGTTGCCCACAGATGGTACATTTTTTTTGTTGTAAAATTTGCAAAGAGCGAACTTACCTGAGGAGACAGCAGCGAAAGAAAAGGCTTAGCTCCTATGGAAACGCAGCGACGCCACCGGTCTGCAAACAACACGGCGCTGTTTCTGCACGGGAGACAAGAGATGGCGCAAGCGGCTCGCGACGCCAACTGCCGCGAACGAACGAGCAGACGACGCCGAGAGCCAGCGTGCTTAGCAGACGACAGAAAATGCAGTTCCTTGTTGTTACCGTGCCTGTTTTATTGCGAATAGCATTCTTTGGCTAGTTCACGCACTTTTCGTCTATGTATCTATCTATCTGGCTATCTAACCTCTACGCCGCGGGTCGATAAATAAATAAAAAAGACCGGCGCCGGCTGGGATTCGAACCGTTGACCCTTTGATCAGCAGGCAGACGCGCTAACCACAGAGCTATGAAGGCAGTCATTCAACGCACTCTAAACACGTTGTTTATATCTTTACCATAGGACGCGCTTTACGCGCTGTCACAGCTACTGGTGCGCGCGTTCCATGCACGAGGGCTCATTCCACTCTTCGTGAGGCTGGAGCACGGCCGCTAGCATCACCCTCTCCCGCGCTCGGGAGAGGGTGATGTAGCGGCCGTGCTCAGCCTCACGAGAGCGGAATGAGCCCTCGTGCATGGAACGCGCGCGCACCGGTAGCTGTGACAGCGCTGTAAAGCGCGTCCTATGGTAAAGATATAAACAACCGTTTAGAGTACCGTTGGTTGAGACTAGCTGAGACGCCAGAAAGTCTGGTCGGTACCATTTTGAGTGTTTGTGCGTATGGCGCGTGCTTTGCTCGCCTTCCTAAGTGACACAAACGCACGTGCTGGGCTGCGGAGATCGTGCGCAGGGCTGTGAAAGTGTCAACAAATTTAGAATCGCCTCAAGAGTGGGCTGGCGTATCTAGAGTGTGCCGGCCACCTGACGAACGCGCATAACTCCGCACCGTTTGATGCTATTCGCATTAACGTAGATAATCATTCCCAAAGGATGGTTTCTGCTGATTTTTTTGTTTCTGCGACTGTCGCCGCCTGCGGAACGCGAGCCGCTTTTGAGTCGAAAGGATCGTCTGCTAAAGTGCCAGCTCTCGGCGCCGTATGCCTCGTTCGTTGGCGGCGTTCGTTTGCGCCATCTCTTGTCTCCCGTGCGAAACGGCGCCGTGTTGTTTGAAGACCGGTGGCGACGCTGCGTTTCCATAGGAGCTAAGCCTTTTTCTTTTTTTACTTTTTCCTCAGGTAAGTTCGTTCTTTGCAAATTTTACAAAAAATGCACCATCTGTAGGCAACGCTGCACAAAGTCGTAGCGCGATAGGTTAGAGAACCGAATTTTCCGGTCGATTTAAAGAGCCTGCCGTCTCCTTGTTTCACAGTATATATACATATAAATATATATATATATATATTTTTTATCAAAAATAAGAATTAAATAAATAAAGATATATATATATATATATATATATATATATATATATATATATATATATATATATATATATATATATATATATATATCTTTATTTATTTAATTTCTTATTTCTGATAAAAAATTAAAAAAAACGAAGACTATCAGAGCGGCACACCTTTTTGCCATTTTATCATTTTTCACGATTTTGACGGCCAAAAAGCGCAAATGATAGAAAATTATATTTTGTCATAAAGATAGGGGTCGAGCCTGATATTCAAATCAATTTTTATCATTCTAGGAAATATATATCGCGCGTCAAATATGCACAAACCTGGATACTTTGACATTTTTACTTAATATTTGTAATTTATTATCTGGTAGTGTTTTATGTTATAGCATCGGAATTTTCCTAAATATATTTTTTACATAAAGGTTTATCGTCTAGATATAATTTGTTACTCTAGTTTTTTTTTAATATTTACCGTGCTGCAACCATGTCCCAAGGTGAAAACGTTCTACAACTTTAATGTGCAATTGTGAATGCATCATTAACATACATATATATATATATATATATATATATATATATATATATATATATATATATATATATATATATATATATATATATATACTGTGAGGGTGTTTATGAGAGACGTATTTGATGGTGCGATGTGGAAAGACCAGAGGCGATCAATGGCGGAACAGCCGAATCGCTCCCAGCTCGTGTGTCCAAAAAACATGCAGCGCGCGCCCCTATTTCCCAAAGTTGTGCGTCGTCGTCTTCGTAACAGTTCCCCCGGTGGTGGTAGTGCCGGTCATCCGGTACTGTTGGGTCGTTAGGGTTGGGGCGAGTAAGGCTTGATGCGGGAGACGTGTACGATGTCTTGTGGTCTGGAGCGGTGGTCGCGGGGCGGAGATATTGGAAGCAGCTCGTAGTTTATGTCGGAAAGACGACGTATGATGCGATATGGACCGGTGAATTTAGGTAGGAGTTTTTCACATTTTCCAGTCTGGCGAATTGGTGTCTTGAGTAAAACAAGGTCGCCAATATTATAAGACACTGGTATGTGGGTGTCCGCGTGACGAAGTTGTTGTAGCTGTTGCGATTGCAGAGTTTGTAGCCGGGCGAGTCGACGGGCGTCTTCGGCTCGACAAATGATTTCAGAGGCGAAGGGGTCCAGAGGTGTGTGAATATATGGCAAAACAGTGTCGAGAGTAGTGAGAGGGTCGTGAGCGTAGAGGAGATAATAGGGAGAAAATCCTGTAGTTGTTTGACGTGCGGTATATGTAGGCGTAGGTGACGTAAGGAAGGATTTCATCCCAGTTGGTGTGGTTGTCGGCAATGTACATGGACATCATGTTAGCTAGTGTGTGATTCAGCCGCTCAGTGTAGGCCGTTAGCCTACGGATGATAAGCGCATGTCACATGATGAATCGTGCTGACGAGCCTGAGGACCTCGTTCAGAAGTTTTGCAATGAAGGGGTGCCACGGTCGCTGGTAATGGACTGCGGAGCGCCATGGCGTAGTAGAATGGAGGTGAGGAAAAAGTTCGCAACTTCTCTTGCGGTAGCCTCAGGAACAGATTTGGTTTCTGCATAGCGGGTCATGTAGTCA
>JAZHYW010049506.1:0-12907 GCA_037355805.1 Ixodes ricinus | reverse complement strand
CTACCACTTCATTAGATATTGCAGTCACCCATAAGAGAGGTTTTCCCGATAATCGACGGGCCCATGACGGTATTGAGATGACAAAAACGCGCCCTGTTAAAAAAGTAGCGTTTAAAGGTGTCTGTATTGCTGTAACGCGTCAAGTCATGGTTAACCACCGTCGGCTGAAACAATTTAACAGTGGCACGGTAAAATGCCTGTCATAAAGGAATGAAATCAGGTATAGAGATTACCGAGCACGAGTCCTGTCTGCGGGCTGACACTAATGAACAGGCGTCACCAGCAGCAGTTGTAATCACCTGCTCGTTCAATTTTCAGCTTCTTCTTCCTAACCTTAATGCAATAACTAATCGCCCTCTTTCGTTAATAATATCATACTTCGCTGCTTTTACCTTTGCCAACTCATAAGGCAAATGCAGACAGGTCTTTAACTGACGAAAATTATTAACCATCGTTACGATTTGTGCAGCGTCACAGAGTGGCGGGACGCCAGAACAAACGAATACCGAGGAAGTAAAGAAAGCATGCGTTACTGGCCCCATGGAAACGCAAAGACGCTAACGGGTTTGCCAAACAACACGGCTTTGCTGGAGAGAGATGGCGTCGAACGCCACAACAACGAGTTGCTGGCGCCGAGATGCCAGCACTTTGCGGATGACCTTCGACTCAGGCGTCGAAACCAGGTTATAGCCAGAAGCTAAAAAATAGCGGTGAAGAATAATGACCAGTTCTGACGGCAACACATGGTCGCACCGTCACTGTCGCTGTTGCAGTTGCGCCGATCATGACCACCTGGCAATGGCGCCGTTAGGCCTGACATCGCGCGCCCGCCAGGCCCTGTCGCCTTTCTTCCTTGTTTTCTGCGGTCGTCTTTGTACTTAATATGCCGTATCATCAGGGTGACAAAGAAGTTCAAAGATAGAGCAGAACGCATCTTCCTGTCGACGGGTGAATGCCGGTCTTGTATTGCCCCAGAGAGAATAACGCGCGGCATGGCGATGGCGCAGGTATAAAAATATTACCATGAATGGCTGGCGCAGGTCGCATAAGCCGCATATCATCGACAAAGGCGTAGTGACTGGCGATCAATGTAGCAACAGCCGAATGCGGCCTGCCGTGTGTCCGGTTACGGCGGCGTCCTTTTTCCAGTTATGTCGCCACCAGTTGGTCATTGTTGTCGCGATAGCGAGGGTAGCATAATACTTTCCGGGTGTCGCCAATATACATCATATGGTCGTGACGCTGACATAAAAACAGTACAGGGATTAGCACAGCAATGCATTGACGATATGACAAGGAATGTTAGCCCATGAATACAAGCGAAAATAAGCGAAGCCTGAGGAAGGTTCAGAAGCGTAATGAAGGTTACGGTCGCTGGTAATGGATCGCGGAGTGCCATATGCGGTAGGAATTGAGGTGAGGAAAGTTCGCACTTGCGGCCCACGGTTTCGGCATAGCGGTCATGTAGTCAATAGTTACGATGATACACCGGCTGCGGAGACAGAATTCAAGAAGAGATGCGGTGGGGAGATGGAGTGTACAGATGGTCTTTAGACTCTCCAGTGACAGGCAACGCTACGCACACAATAATTCTGTCCAGGGAATATTCGTTCGGAGCTCCGAGTACGTTTTGGAGAAGTTTGTGATTCCGGGCTGTTAAGCGTCATATCTGCACGAATAACATCTTTGTAGCTCTCGTGGAATGACAGCAGTTAGCGACGTCCTTCCGGCCCATAATTCCTCACAGAGGTGCCGCCAGAGCGGCGAATAAATGCGCTACAGCTCTCCACATGGGGTTACCCTTGAAGAAGGCACAATTATCGCTTCCAGAGAAGGATCAGACGCTTCCGAGCGTCGTCAATCGGTGTCAGAGGTGCTGTCGTACGTTTTGCTGATGAGGAAGCGACGAGCGGTGAGGGCATTAATGGCCGAGGCAGCTTTTCCAGATTTGGTAGACGGCTGCACTTGCAGTTCTGTGTCATCGCCCAAGGCGTTCTGAGGTCTTCTTCAGATCGGCGAGCCAGTAGAGCGCGGATGATCGGTCATCATGCGAGGGTGGTTTGTTTACAGCTCATGTGTCGCCAAGCATTCAGCGTTCAGTTATTGCACCTGTTCAAGTATGAGGACTCGCGTAGCAATAACACGTTGGTTGCTTGACGACGGCACCGATACATGTTCAAGCTGGTACCTGTCTACTTAGACTCCTTCAGGTAGCAAGCCAGAATGGACTGTTCGTCAAGGCTGATTTAAGGGATTCAGCATTGGCGTTGAAGGGCCCGCGTTAATTTCGAAGGAGTTGGACAGTGTCGCAGAGAACTTCTGAAGAGGTGTCCAAGAGCAGCAGATTCGTGGAACAGGAAATTCATAGGGGGGGGGCCATCAGGCTGGCTGCCATTGGCCGATCACATGGCCAAGTATAGTTGTTCGAGCAGTGAACGGCATTTCTTCGAGTTTAATTGCAAGTGCGCGGAGCGACACCAAGAACTTGTCTTCACTCCGGTGTAAATGTTGATCAAGTGCGGTTGAGAAAATGATGACGTCGTCGAGTAACATAGACATCTTGCAGAGGCCGCCGAGCAATGTATTCATCATCCTCTGAAGGCCGCTGGGGCATTGCATAGACAACCAGGCGTTGCCAGGGTGATGAACGCTGCCTTAGGTCTGTCAGCACAAGGACAGTATCTAGCCAGTATCGGTCCATCGATGAAAAGAAGGATGACCCTGGTCTAGGCGTCGTCGACGGCGTTTCCGGTCACTTTATTCAGATGAACATGAGAAGCGCCAGACCCATCCTTCTTTACGAGGACACCGGTGATGACTGTATTAAAGGAAGGCTGGATGACTTTCTTCCAACATTTGTACGTGCTGTTGGATGACTCAGTGGCTGCGGGTGAAATTGAAAGGGTCTGCTTAAGGGCGTTCTCCAGTGTCAATGTGATGATGGACAACGGATGTTTGAGTTGCAGCTTATTAAATACTTCAGAATAGTTTTAAGCACCATCCTGTAGTTGTTCATATTCGAGGGTGGCGGATAGTAGTAGATGGGGGGAAGAGTGGCGATGTGGTGTCTCATATGCATCATATTGGCGACATTTGGTGACCTGGGTGTTGGGTGAGGCAAAGACAGTTCTACTAGCGGTGCATGGGACGACAATTGCAAATAGTGACCCAACAGGTCTGACGAACAGATGTCTATACGGGTCGGCGCCATGGCAACGGCAGATAGTGGCGGCAGAAGCGTCGTCGAAGGGGTATACCGTCGAATGGGAGTGACGATGCAGCTCAGCTCTAGTCTTCGTTCTGCTACAGTCATGCGTTCAGGACGTCAGAAACTGCTCAAAGACAGCGACGGTTGGACGACGAAATCATGACAGCAGAGCTGCCGCCCAAGTAATGAATGGACACTGACAGACATCCGACAGGCCGCACCACCTGCGCCGTTGCCCATGCGCTAACAGGTGTCCGTTGGCTGGAGCACTATCTATGTAAGCGGCGGCAGATTACTATCTGATTACGCATGTGATTTATTGCCTGATCAGTGCTTATCATGAATGTTTGTCCTATTAATAGTGAATGCACCAAGGATTCGGTACTGGTGGCAGTGCAAAGCCTGATCTTCTCCGGTGGACACAGGCCGCCTCTCCTACCTGGACGACGCTGCAGCCGCAAGTGGTTGAAGGTCGTCCGCGCCGGCGAGGACACCGCGGTGATCTTGAGAGGTTTGGTGAACATTGCAGAGCGGCGTCGGAGGGCTGTCGTCAAAGTCCCCTATTCGAGAGACTTTGACGACAGCCGCTCCTCCGACGCACGCCGCTCTGCAAATGATTCACAAACACCTCAAGATCACCGCGGCCGATCACCCTCGCCGTACCCCAGACGTCGCCGATCAGTGTCACCCTTCAACCACGCAGCCGCAGCGTCGACGCCGTCGTCAAACTAAGGAGGGCAGCCTGTGTTGCCACCGGAGGTCAGGCTGCACTGCCACCAGTTGCCGAAAATCCTCCTTTTATTGGACCGACGACACTCAACGTTCATATTGCAGGACAAACATTCGTCGCCTTGGTCGACACAGGAGCCGCCAAATCATGCATATCAGATAATGTCTGCCGCCGCTTACGTAAGGTAATTACTCCAGCCAACGGACACCTATTGCGCATGGGTAACGGCGAATTGGTGCAACCTCTCGGATGTGCATCAGTGTCCATTCTCATTGCAGACGTATCCTATACTGTCGTATTCCTCGTCGTCTCTAACTGCGTCGCTGACGTTATTTTAGGCTGGGATTTCCTGACGTCCACAGACGCCTTCATAGAACTGTGCTAGAGGCGAACTAGAGCTGAGCTGCATCGACCCCGTCACTGATCACTCCCATTCGACAAACATGCCCCTTCGCACAAACGACGACCTTCTTTTGCCACCACTATCTGCCGTTGCCGTAGCGCTCACAGCCGACCCGTCGTTTATAGGCACCTCTGGACTAGTGGAACCTGTTGAATCACTATTTGCGAAGAAAAGTATTGTCGTCCCATACTCCATCGTGTCCCTAGTAGAAGGCAGTGTTTGTCTTTGCCTCACCAACGCATCTACGGAGTCGCAAATACTTCCCCGGAACACTCGTGTCGCCAATATGACCATGTATGAGGAACACCACATCGCCACTCTTTCGGAACATTTGTCCCCCCTACTTGTCCACCCGCGCGCGATATGAGTGACAACTTTACAAGGATGGTGGACGTTAATTTGCCTCCCGAGGACCAACATCGTTTAGTCACCCTGCTTAAAGCTTATTCTGATTTATTTGACTTCAGCAGCCAAGCCCTTGCTCAAACATCCGTTGTCCATCATCACATTGACACTGGAGAGGCACGCCCACTTAAAAGCAGACCATACCGAATTTCACCCACAGAGCGCAAAGTCATCCAACAGCACGTCACCGAAATGTTGGAGAAGAAAGTCATCCAGCCTTCCTTTAGCCCTTGGTCGTCACCCGTTGTCCTCGTAAAAAAGAAGGATGGGTCCTGGCGCTTCTGTGTAGACTACCGCCGTCTGAATAAAGTGACCAGGAAAGATGTCTACCCGCTGCCCAGGATCGACGACACCCTAGACGCCCTCCAAGGGTCATCCTTCTTTTCATCGATGGATCTCCGGACCGGCTACTGGCAAATACCAGTCGCTGATGCTGACAGACCTAAAACAGCGTTCGTCACACCTGACGGCCTCTACCAGTTTAACGTAATGCCGTTTGGTCTGTGCAATGCCCCAGCGACCTTCGAAAGGATGATGGATACATTGCTCCGCGGCCTCACCTGGGATATATGTCTATGTTACCTCGACGACGTCATCGTTTTCTCAACCACACTTGATCAACATTTACACCGGCTGAGGCAAGTTCTTGGTTGTTTTCGCTCCGCACACTTGCAATTAAACTCGAAGAAATGTACGTTCGCTGCTCGACAACTGAAAGTACTTGGCCATGTAGTCAGTGCCAATGGCATCAGCCCGGACCCCGACAAACTCAGAGCCGTTTCTGAATTTCCTGTTCCGCAAGTTCAAAAAGACGTCCGTGCTTTTCTTGGACTATGCACATACTTCCGAAAGTTCATACCTGGCTTTGCTCACGTCGCGGAACCTCTCAATCAACTCCTTCGCAATAACGCCGCATTCAAATGGGGCCCACTTCAACGCCAATCTTTTGAATCCCTTAAATCAGCCTTGACGAACAGTCCCATTCTTGGCCACTTTACTGAAGGAGCCGAAACCGAAATACGAACAGACGCCAGCGGACATGGTATCGGTGCCGTCTTGGCTCAAAACTTTCCAAACAACCAACGTGTTATTGCCTACGCGAGTCGCACTCTTACCCAATGTGAACGGAATTACACAATAACTGAACGCGAATGCTTGGCTGTTGTATGGGCTGTGTCAAAATTTCGCCCCTATATCTACGGCATTCACTTCCACATAGTGACCGATCACCACGCACTCTGCTGGCTCGCCAGTCTGAAAGACCCCTCAGGACGCCTTGGGCGATGGTCCCTCAAACTGCAAGATTATAGCTTCACCGTCCTCTACAAATCTGGAAAAAAACACCTCGATGCCGATGGCTTGTCTCGATGCCCTCTACCGCTCGTCGCTCCTCATCAAGACACAAAAAACTTGCTCACGACAGCACCTCTGACACCAGTTGACATTTCCGCAGCTCAGGCGTCTGATCCTTACCTAAAACCGATAATTGATTACCTTCTTGGGGTAACCCCACATGTCTCACAGAGCACAGTACGCTCAGCGCGTTTGTTCGCCCTTCACAACGGCACCCTATTCAGACGAAATTACGAACCGGAAGGACGTCCTTGGCTTCTTGTCATTCCACGAGAGCTGCAAAAAGATGTTATTCGTGCAAATCATGACGACCCAACGGCCGGACATCTAGGCTTCTCCAAAACGTACTTTCGAATCCGAACGAGCTACTTCTGGACCGGAATGTACCGTGCCATCAACAAATATGTCCGTTCTTGTCACCAATGCCAAACCAGGAAGAGTCCAACGACAAAACCATCTGGTACACTGCACTCCATCTCCCCACCACATCATCCCTTTCAGAGAGTCGGAATTGATTTCTTGGGCCCATTCCCCGTCTCCACCAATAACAACCGGTGGATCATCGTAGCTATTGACTACATGACCCGCTATGCAGAAACCAAATCTGTTCCTGAGGCTACCGCAAGAGAAGTTGCGAACTTTTTCCTCACCTCCATTCTACTACGCCATGGCGCTCCGCAGTCCATTACCAGCGACCGTGGCACCCCCTTCATTGCAAAACTTCTGAACGAGGTCCTCAGGCTCGTCAGTACGATTCATCATGTGACAAGCGCTTATCATCCGCAGGCTAACGGCCTCACCGAGCGGCTGAATCACACACTAGCTAACATGATGTCCATGTACATTGCCGACAACCACACCAACTGGGATGAAATCCTTCCTTACGTCACCTACGCCTACATATACCGCACGTCAAACAACTACAGGATTTTCTCCCTATTATCTCCTCTACGCTCACGACCCTCTCACTACTCTCGACACTGTTTTGCCATATATTCACACACCTCTGGACCCCTTCGCCTCTGAAATCATTTGTCGAGCCGAAGACGCCCGTCGACTCGCCCGGCTACAAACTCTGCAATCGCAACAGCTACAACAACTTCGTCACGCGGACACCCACATACCAGTGTCTTATAATATTGGCGACCTTGTTTTACTCAAGACACCAATTCGCCAGACTGGAAAATGTGAAAAACTCCTACCTAAATTCACCGGTCCATATCGCATCATACGTCGTCTTTCCGACATAAACTACGAGCTGCTTCCAATATCTCCGCCCCGCGACCACCGCTCCAGACCACAAGACATCGTACACGTCTCCCGCATCAAGCCTTACTCGCCCCAACCCTAACGACCCAACAGTACCGGATGACCGGCACTACCACCACCGGGGGAACTGTTACGAAGACGACGACGCACAACTTTGGGAAATAGGGGCGCGCGCTGCATGTTTTTTGGACACACGAGCTGGGAGCGATTCGGCTGTTCCGCCATTGATCGCCTCTGGTCTTCCCACATCGCACCATCAAATACGTCTCTCATAAACACCCTCACAATATATATATACATATATATATATATATATATATATATATATATATATATATATATATATTATTATATATATATATATATATATACAGGGTGAAACAAGGAGACGGCAGGCTCTTTAAATCGACCGGAAAATTCGGTTTCTTAACCTATCGCGCTACGACTTTGTGCAGCGTTGCCCACAGATGGTGCATTTTTTTCGTAAAATTTGCAAAGAACGAACTTACCTGAGAAAAAGTAAAGAAAGAAAAAGGCTTAGCTCCTATGGAAACGCAGTGACGCCACCGGTCTGCAAACAACACGGCGCCGTTTCGCACGGGAGACAAGAGATGGCGCAAGCGGTCGCGACGCCAACTGCCGCCAACGAACGAGCAGACGACGCCGAGAGCCATCGTGTTTAGCAGACAAGGAACTGCAGTTCCTTGTTGTTACCGCGCCTGTTTTTGTTTCTGTGACTGTCGCCGCCTGCGGAACGCGAGCCGCTTTTGAGTCGAAAGGATCGTCTGCTAAAGTGCCGGCTCTCGGCGCCGTATGCTCGTTCGTTGGCGGCGTTCGTTGCGCCATCTCCTGTCTCCCGTGCGAAACGGCGCCGTGTTGTTTGAAGACCGGTGGCGTCGCTGCGTTTCCATAGGAGCTAAGCCTTTTTCTTTCTTTACTTTTTCCTCAGGTAAATTCGTTCTTTGCAAATTTTATGAAAAAAATGCACCATCTGTGGGCAACGCTGCACAAAATCGTAGCGCGATAGGTTAAGAAACCGAATTTTCCGGTCGATTTAAAGAGCCTGCCGTCTCCTTGTTTCACCCTGTATATATATATAATGGGAATCAATGAAGATTGACATGTGCAGCCGTAGTAATATTATTAACGAAGAGGGAGAGGGCGATTATTGAATTTATTGCATTAAAGTTAGGGAAAGGAAAAGAGAGCTGGCGAAAAATTGGGCCAGGAGCGGGAATTGAACCCGCAAACTTCGCCTTTCCGGGGCGACGCCTTAACCGATTAGACCATCCCGGCCACTGGTTTCGGGGGACTTAATTTTCGACCAGCTCTCTGTGTACTGTTAGTTTCGAATTCGCTTTACTGGGCAGACGACCACCGTTGCTGATTTAAGGCCAGAACTTCAGCTTGGGCGAGTTGGTTATTCATGATACGGCATTCACAGCGCACAATACAGACACACTTAAAAGTACTTTCACGCACATGCTATTTCAGACTTGCGGCAGTGACGTGGCACGTCATCTCAGCTTGCAAATGTCGGAAAGGGCCCGTCTTCCAAGATATCTAGGGAACCACTCCTCCCCATAGGGACAGGCTGCACCGTATATATAATGGGAATGAGTGAAGATTAACAAGTGCAGCCGTAGTACTATTATTAACGAAGAGGGAGAGGATGATTCGAGGCAACAGATTGATGTCGTAAGCATAGATTTTTCAAAAGCATTTGATCGTGTTCCGCATAAAAAATTACTAACAAAACTTAAGATGTTTGGACTAAACGAAAATACTATAAGTTGGATTGAGGCTTATTTAAGAAATAGATCGCAGACGGTTGAAGTTCAAGGAGCTCTTTCAGACGCATTATCGGTAACTTCAGGGGTACCACAAGGGTCAGTATTGGGACCATTGTTGTTTCTTTTATATATTAATGATATCTCAACGGTAATTAAACCGCCAGTACAAATAAATTTGTTTGCGGATGATTGTTTGCTTTATTTGCCAATTAAGACATCCGAAGACCAGGCAGCATTGAATGACAGTTTGGACTCTATTAAGCAATGGTGCTGCCAATGGCAAATGGAAATTAACTTTAAAAAATCATCATATACCCACGTAACTAATAAGAAGAATGTATCTCTATTTCAGTATCGCATTGGGAATGTAGAACTGTCAAGAACAGAAACGTTCAAGTACCTAGGGGTAACGATAAGTCAAAACTTAAAATGGCAACCCCATATTGTAAACATCTGTGCAGCTGCGTATAGGAAATTATGCATGCTTAGACATAAACTTAAAAATAGCAATAAGGAAATAAGACTTACAGCATACAAAACACTAATACGACCTACTCTAGAGTACGCTTCGGTCGTTTGGGACCCCGCAACCAAAACCGACATAAACAGGCTTGAGAGAATACAGAGGAAGGCAGCACGTTTTATAACTTCAGATTACAGATCAACGTCCTCTGTAACAGAAATGTTGAATGCTTGTGGACTTGAATCTTTAGCGGTTAGGAGAAAAATTGCACGGTTAAAGCTTTTGTTTTTGATTTATCATGGCCAAGTAAAAATCAACCGCGACATTTATTTTATGAACATTACCAACAGATCAGCTAGATTAAATCATTCTAAAGCATTGCAGTCATATATGGCCAGAATAGATGTTTTCAAGTATTCATTTTTTGCAAATACAATTAACGATTGGAATAAGCTTCCCGAGTACATTGTGAATCTCAGCGATATTTCAATGTTTGAGGATGCTGTTAGACTTCTTTACTGTGTTTAAAACGTAAGCATATCGCCTCGGTGTTATATTTTCTTGTCTTTCAAGTTAAATATGTAGATATCGCGTGATTGTTTGAATCTTGTATTGATGTTCTCTCTATATTGTTTTTTTTTTTTTTTGAGTTCGAATGTACACGGCACGTGCCTTCGATTATAGTTGATTATTGTGGTCAGCATATTGTTATTGTTACGATGACTATCTTTTTTTTTCTTTTTTTTTACGCGCATTTACTTTTTTATTTTTTTTGTCGTGCTATGCGCGCGTTTTGTATTAAATTTCACAAGTACGGTATTTTCAAACTTTTTATTGGAGATATGAACTGTATCGCTTTGCTGTATGTTGTTCCTCCCTGCCACGGCCCACGGGCCAGCAGTATGTATAAATAAATAAATAAATAAATAAATTATTGAATTTATTGCATTAAAGTTAGGGAAAGGGAAAGAGAGCTGGCGAAAAATTGGGCCAGGAGCGGGGATGGAACCCGCAAACTTCGCCTGTCCGGGGCGACGCCTTAACCGATTAGACCATCCCGGCCACTGGTTTCGGCGGACTTAATTTTCGACCAGCTCTCTGTGTACTGTTAGTTTCGAATTCCCTAGATATATGAAGAAACGAAACGTTCGCCCCGGACAGGCGGAGGTTGCGGGTTCAATCCCCGCTCCTGGCCCAATTTTTCGCCAGCTCTCTTTCCCTTTCCCTAACTTTAATGCAATAAATTCTATAATCACCCTCTCCCTCTTCGTTAATCATATATATATATATATCTTTTTTAATGCGAATTTCGATTATGTTTTTTTATACATTGGGAGGTAACATATAAAAATACAAAGAAAAACAAAAAAAAATGTCGACTGGACACGCGTGTATGATCTTATCTGAAGAGACCTATACTGTCTTTCTGTAGTTTTAATTCAGCTAAACTGAAACGGCAGAAAACGCCTCCAAGATTCTGGAAAAACTTGTTCCAAGTTTCGATACTTTGCCAGTCACAAAAACCAAACTTTGAACATACGTTAGCGCCAAATAACTGTGGCTCTTCATTCACTGTAAAATCCAACGGGGCTACTGTAACTTGCCAATACCGGGCGTTCATGAGAAAAGAGAATCGCGTTTCTTGGTCCGCTTAAAATAAACTACACATCGCAGAAATCTCAAGCTTCGTGACAATGGGACGCTAGCGGTTAGGATAGATCGGCGAAAATTTGAGAACATGACATCATTTAAATTAAAAGATAATGAATTAAGAGATAATAGAGAAAAACAAAATTTCTTAATTCGGCAACGTCCACAAGCTTAATATCGCCAAAACAAGAAATGGCATTATGAGTTAGATGCAATTAATGCAAAGGTGCAAGCGAAGTGGACAAGAATGGCAATACTAATCCCTGGAGAAAGGGAACAAAGGTGACAAGGGACAAACACAAACCTCCAAACACAGCTATAGGTGACTAGTGCCCGCAACAGTGACCTATAGCTGTGTTTGGAGATTTGTGTTTGTCCTCTGTCCCCCTTCTCTAGGGATTATTCTTGACATTATGAGCGACCTTAATAATCATTTCAGTGAACAAAGCTTGTCAGGAAGAAAGGGAATATTATCTTTATTTGTTAGAAATGTTTTTTTTTACTTATATAAATGCCACATGCGTTCACAATCTCGGTTCTTGTTTTGACAATACTAATCTAAAAAATATAAAAATATAAATATAAAAAAATACTAATATAAAAAAGTCATTGATGCAAAATATAAATATTCATTACGAAATTTCGACAGTTCTCAATTGTAGCGATTGGGGGGCTAAATAAACATTTCATGAAAATAATTACGCTACCTATGTAAGCTAACGCAAACTACTTCCACCAAAAAAAAATGGCTGCCGCAGTAAACATGTTCTTTCTTCGAGATTGCGCCGGGACCCGCCGACGGAGGCAGCTGATGGTCGCTGGCGGAACCAGACAGGACTCCGCGGATAGGGAAAAAGAAAAGACCATCTATTTACACGCAGAGCTATCTTCCGAAATCTGCAGAAGGTCACCCCACGTGCTGTCCTCTCCCCTCTTCTTTTTTTCAAAATCTCCCCCGCGCCAGCCCGCACGAGCGCCGCCAGTCCACCCACACACAGGCGCACATTAAATCCCCTTCATGTTTCAAAAGTAGCGCAAGGTGCGTCGATGCACGAGGCACGTGCAACGTGCAGCCCTTGGGAAGATCATGGCGGCACAGCGCAGCACTGAGCTAGATTTCAGACGCCATGTTCTTCCCGGAAGTGGCGCGCGGCACGAGCCTCGAGCAGTTTTACACCAATGAATGGCGCCACTTTTCCCAGGATAGAGGGGCTTTAGCGCACATGTGCAAACGCAAACACGCACAGAAAAGAAAAAGAAACTCAGTCCCGTTTCCGCGTCCATTCACGGCGATGGCGGGGCCCGATTCTCACACCGCCTGATTGCATTTGATGATTTGCCTCGTATGAAACACTGCTATAATACCTCAGCCGCACGGTAAAATGTAAGGTGATTTCCATCGAACTTCATTTTACCGGCAAATCGGCGCATGCCACTCAAGGCGCAGCGCGGTGTCCGCGCAACAAATCACGAATCACCTTCGCAAGCTGATTCGGCGCTCACTTAATAGGGATGTTTTAGCAAACCGTTACCGCGTTCTGCGTACCGCGCTACCTGAGTCTTTGAAGCTATTTGAAGCATGCGCTTTAAGCGCGCGCCCGCGGTCACGGTATCGCTCCGGGCGCGCGCTTAA
>JAZHYW010049502.1:0-12845 GCA_037355805.1 Ixodes ricinus | reverse complement strand
GCCCTGCGCACGATCTCCGCAGCCCAGCACGTGCGTTTGTGTCACTCAGGAAGGCGAGCAAAGCACGCGCCATACGCACAAACACTCAAAATGGTACCGACCAGACTTTCTGGCGTCTCAGCTAGTCTCAACCAACGGCACTCTAAACGGTTGTTTATATCTTTACCATAGGACGCGCTTACAGCGCCTGTCACAGCTACCGGTGCGCGCGCGTTCCATGCACGAGGGCTCATTCCGCTCTCGTGAGGCTGAGCTAGAGGTCTCCGAGCGCGGGAGAGGGTGAGCTAGAGGGAGAGGGTGAGCGCGGGAGAGGGTGAGCTAGCCCTCGTGCATGGAACGCGCGCGCACCGGTAGCTGTGACAGCGCTGCAAAGCGCGTCCTATGGCAAAGATATAAACAAATGTTTAGAGTGCGGTGAATGACTGCCTTCATAGCTCTGTGGTTAGCGCGTCTGCCTGCTGATCAAAGGGTCAACGGTTCGAATCCCAGCCGGCGCCGGTCTTTTTTATTTATTTATCGACCCGCGGCGTAAGAGGTTAGATAGCCAGATAGATAGATAGATAGATAGATAGATACATAGACGAAAAGTGCGTGAAGTATCCAAAGAATGCTATTCGCATTAAAAACACAAATTGAACACAAATACATAAACCAAACACAAACTGGGATGATTTGCCTTAAATCAATTCATAAATGAATGCATATAATAGTAATCATCTGCATCTAGAGAGTATAAAGCTGCGGCCCAACATTTAAGCTGAGAGCGTAAAAATGTACTCTTTTATTTCCTTTTTAAAGCTCCGCAAAGAAGAACAGTTATTTATAAAATCTAATACTTCTGAAAATTTGTTTAAATATTCTGGAATCAAAAAGCTCGATTTCTGTGACCCGTAATTTGTGCGAATTCTCTCCTGAAGGAATAACTCATGCCGTAAATTGTATGTCGTAATTTTCTTTGGATATATATCTAGAGACGAAGACTCGCTGTTTTTTACCTCTTTATAAATTAATAAGGCTAATTTGAAGTTATATTGTTGCTGAATTGTAAAAATCTTGTGTTTGGAGAATGAAAGAGCTGTGTGAGCGCAAAAATCTAAATTGTCTATGCATCTAATCGCTTTCTTTTGTAGGACAAGTAACCTGTTAAGATTCGTTGTTGCTGTTGTACCCCAGATAAGTAGACAGTAGTTTAGGTGAGAGTATAATAATGCGTAATATAATTGACGTTTTAACCAACATGGAAGAAGCAATCTAAGCCTGCGTAATATGCCAATAGATTGGCAAAGTTTTGAGCAGAGATGTTCAACATGACGCGACCAAGTCAGACTTTCATCAAACCAGACACCAAGAAATTTATGTGAGCTTACGTTTTCGATAATAGTTCCTTCAAATGTGATACTCATGTCATAACTAACCGGTTTATTTTTTGGTTTAAAAATAATATATTTTGTTTTACTAGTGTTAAGTTGAAGTTTATTAGACCGCAACCATAGTGATAAATTGTTTAGCCACTCATTCGACAAGAATTCTAGTTCCCTCAAGTTCAAATGAGAAAAAAATACATTCGTATCGTCTGCGTACATGATAATGTCGGGTGTTCGTGGCAGATTAACAATGTCATTTATGTATAGAAGAAATAATAGGGGACCTAAGATAGATCCCTGAGGTACACCATACTCAATAGTTTCAAGCCTGGACTGCACGCCGTTTATTACCGTATACTGTGACCGTTCCGTTAGATAACTTCGAATTAGCTCCAACGCCGTACCTCTTATACCGTATTTTGGCAATTTTTTTAAAAGAATATCATGCTTGATCGAGTCAAAAGCTTTTCTAAAGTCTAAGAAAATTCCGAGTGTAAAGATTTTATTTTCTATATTGCTGATTATCTTATCTTTTACTTTCAATAACGCCATTTCGGTTGATTTGTCCTTTTGAAACCCATATTGCTGGTTTACGATCAGAGTATTGACTGTAAGGAAGTTGGTGAGTCTTGCGTTTATAAGTCGCTCTAATATTTTTGAAAACAATGGTAAAACCGATATTGGTCGATAATTATTTAGATTATTTGGTGCTCCCCCTTTATGCAACACGCACACCCTAGCAATTTTCATTCTCTCTGGGAAAATGGCTTTGCTTAATACGGCGTTAAAAATGTGAGCAAGAGGCGCTGAAATTAAGTTAGACACCGCTTTAATCGGTTCAGCTTTTATTTCATCCTCGCCAGCTGCGGTACTGTTAGCCAAAGCATTGATCATTGTAAATATTTCCTCCTCACATGTAGGAGACAGAAAAATTGAGGTAGGTACATTTTTGCTTACGTAAGATTCCGCTCCATCATGGTCCATCGAGAATGGTGATGCACCAGAGGCTACAAAGTGGGAATTAAACTTATTTGCTAATGATTCACCAGAGAACAGGACACCATCAATTGTTAATTGGTCCGGAAATCTATGTACATCTTTCGAGCTAAAGCTTGATACTGTTTCCCAAATCTTCTTCGGATTGCCTTGAATGCTCAAGAACTTATGCTTGTAATATTCCAGTCGTGCTTTCTTAATCTCACAATTAACCTTATTTCTCACCCTTTTATACTCTGACAGAACACATTTGTCTCTGCTCTTAATAAATCTGTCGTATAACTTGTTACGGTCACTAATCCGTTTATAGAGCGCCTGAGTTATCCAGGGCTTCCTTGCCTTCTTGTGCGTTCGTAATTTCAGCAACGGAAATGATAAGTGATAACAGTCGAGCAGCTTTTGTAAAAAGATATCATATGCTTGACTCGGGTCTTGTTCATGATATACATCATCCCAGTTTATGTCAGACATAAGTAGACAAAATGAATTAATTTTCTCGTTGTTGATAGATCTATACAACATTTCAGTTTTTGGACACTTTCTAGATGTTGAACATGGTAATACACAAAATATAGGCAGGTGGTCACTTAGGTCACACGACAAAACCCCAGAGATTACATTATTCACTTGTGAACTAATAACACATAGATCAATCAACGTTTCAGTTTCTTGTGTAATTCTTGTTGGTACATCAATCACATTTTTACAGTTGTAGGATTCAATGACATCAAGAAACTGTCGACACGCTGGGCTAGAACATAATAGATCAATATTCATATCTCCAATGACAACCATAGGCAAGTTTAGAAACGAAATTCGATCAATGAGGTCATCCATATAAAGCAAAAAGTCATTAATTGAACCAGAAGGCGGACGGTAAACAAGGACTATGACAGTGCCACAGCATTTTACAACGAGAGATTCGCAATGAGTGTTTAATACTGATAGCTCAGGCATAACGTCAAAGGTGATATTGTCCCGGAAATAAAGCGCTATTCCTCCCCCACGTTTGTTCTCTCGATACCTTCCCTCATATTTGTAACCATCAAAATTAACCACGTCACTTCTAGATGTATACCAGGTTTCGGTAAAAGCCAGCACATCAAACCTAAAATTCAGGGAGCCCAGGTACACATCAATTTCATCGCTTTTGTTTTTCATGCTTCTTGCATTTAAGTGAAATAAGGAGAGGTTGCCCTTAATTAGGGCCTGACAACCCTGCAAAAGGTCAACAAACGACGTGTTATCGTAGTATCGTTTCGTTTTTGCCGAGCTTGCCATAAAGCGAAGACAAAAAGATAGGCCAATACTTTAAGTGAAATCCCTCAGCATATTTTTTCCAGGTCATCTTCAGTATCAATTTTGATAACTCGGTCACCCTGTCTTTTTCGAACAAACATTTTTCCGTCTTTCTGCCAAGCGAACTGATAATCGTTTTCCTTCGCTCGAGTTCTGACCAACCAGAGAAGCCTCTTGTTTTGTGCAGTCAAGTTGTCGAAAAACGTACCTCTGATCCTGCCTCTTTAAGCTTTAGTTTTTTTCCATCCATTGGTCCCTTTTCACTCGAGAAGCAAAACGCACCATCACAGCTGGGATTTTGCCCGGTCTAGCAGGCAACCGTTTAACACTTTCTAAGTCATTGTCAGCTAGCTCATTCAGTTCTAACTTTCTCGCAAGGTCATTTAGTTTAGGTAGTAAGTGCTCGTTCTCAGTTTGTGTACCTGGGCTCCCTGGAGATGGAAAATCAACCAAACAAAGAGACCACAACCATGATGATAACGCATAGCAAAACCGAAATTTTCGGACTCCTTTCTTGACAGTTCTCACACATTGGTGAAGAAAATGCAGTATGTAGGTGTCTAACAATTGCCATCTCTTGTGTTCAGCAGGCGAGGCGCATACGCAATGGCGCATGCGCAAAGGGCCGCACATATTTGATTGCATGCGCCACTGGATCGGGTGGTAGCATGCCCCATCACCTTTGCCAGTCTTGACCAGGTGGCACAAGCTGTCACCCAATTCAGTGGCGCATGTAACTAAAGGCTTGTATTCATTCGTGCGCATGCCGACTTTTTGATTCTTTTATTTTTTCAATGTTAGCAGGTTAGCGCAAGCCTCGAACCTTTCTACTTTGCAATTTCAGCACATTCTCTTCTAAAGGAAAGCTGAAGCGGTTCTGTATTTGAGTAAACACACTTAAATAATCTTCATATGAGCTCGAGGATCATGAATATCGAGATTATTTTTCAAAGTGGCGCACGCAGTGTGCTGAAAATCATTCTGAAAGCACGCTGAAGCCCACCCTTCCCGGAGCATTCCATCATTAAAGGAGTTTTCGGAATCTCTGCTCGCGCTCATTTTCAGCACCTATCAAAGCTGTGCCTGTGCACTCTTGCTATTTTCAATAAGGTCAGAAAAATATGTCGCTACTGGTGCCAGTGCGGGGGAATGTACCTCGCAAGCTTACAATTGCACGCGCTGCCCACATTTACGGGATAATAATACTCAAGAATTCACCTCAAGCTTGTCTTTTTCAAGAACTTCTTCAGCTTCCCTTTAACCAGGAGCGTGGCAACTTGAAGCCCTATCAGACGTTTTTGGTGTTTTTCACTTTACAAACGTTTAGCCTCAAAAACTATACAAATTTTACGGGTGGGCGTCCATTCTGGACTTTACGGTAGACGTGCATATTTACATCCATATTGGAGGGCACCACTCAAATTGAAACGTTTGAAATTGGATAAAGACGACTTTGCCCCAAAGACCACTCCTCCTCCGACCTTTTCTGAGTCCATACTCCTGTTCATTTGCCCCACATGTTTTACCGTGTCTCGTTTGGTGATAGACAGCCCTCCTTTATATGTGGTAATTTGCAGGGTTTGCGTGCTGTTTTCCCCAACAGAAATGGAGGAGGCACAACCTGCTTCCACGGGTGAAGGCTTCTGCCCCGAGGACTACAATGAAATGTCCCTTTCCTTGCTGGACCGGGAGGGACATTGCAGCGGCGCTCGTGTGGTGAAGAAAGGCAAGCTCAGTGGCGGTTGGAGTCCCCACTACTTCATAGTCCCCTCTGATCCCAGCTGCGTGTCTGCAAAAACAAACCCTCCTCTTGGAAGTAGATGAGTAAAAGTTATTGCCACTCTTGGAGGCCGCACAAGACAGGGAAGAAGACATTTTAAGAAAGAGGCAAAGATTGTGTTTGTATTGAGACTTATGGTGTGTCGTCGTGCGAAAACGTTTTGTCGTCTTTCGAGACGTCATCTGGCCATTTCTCTGAGTGAAGTAATGGCGGCTGTAAGATTGATACAAATAAGTGTCTTATTTGTTGATTGTCTTACATAGTTCGCCAGCGAGAGTAAAACAGCTACTCTGTGGCCACTTAACGTTATCCGATATTCGCCGCCATTTTTAAAAAAAATCAGCAGAACCCATCCTTTGGGAATGATTATCTACGTTAATGCGAATAGCATCAAACGGTGCGGAGTTATGCGCGTTCGTCAGGTGGCCGGCACACTCTAGATACGCCAGCCCACTCTTGAGGCGATTCTAAATTTGTTGACACTTTCACAGCCCTGCGCACGATCTCCGCAGCCCAGCACGTGCGTTTGTGTCACTTAGGAAGGCGAGCAAAGCACGCGCCATACGCACAAACACTCAAAATGGTACCGACCAGACTTTCTGACGTCTCAGCTAGTCTCAACCAACGGTACTCTAAACGGTTGTTTATATCTTTACCATAGGACGCGCTTTACAGCGCTGTCACAGCTACCGGTGCGCGCGCGTTCCATGCACGAGGGCTCATTCCGCTCTCGTGAGGCTGAGCACAGCCGCTACATCACCCTCTCCCGAGCGCGGGAGAGGGTGCATGGAACGCGCGCGCACCGGTAGCTGTGACAGCGCTGTAAAGCGCGTCCTATGGTAAAGATATAAACAACCGTTTAGAGTGCGTTGAATGACTGCCTTCATAGCTCTGTGGTTAGCGCGTCTGCCTGCTGATCAAAGGGTCAACGGTTCGAATCCCAGCCGGCGCCGGTCTTTTTTATTTATTTATCGACCCGCGGCGTAAGAGGTTAGATAGCCAGATAGATACATAGATAGACGAAAAGTGCGTGAAGTATCCAAAGAATGCTATTCGCATTAATAACTGATGCACCCTGGATTACCCCTAGGGCAGAGCCGTATATGAGGAGAGTTTAGCCAGTCCGTGCCATAACAGCCCCATCCCGAGTGAGTCAATCAGCTCGCGTTGCAGAGCAGGAGGCATGAGGGCATGCACGTAAAGTCCCGGCTACTCCCAGGTGAGCGGGGAGGGCCGCCATTTTCATTTATTCGTCCAGCGGAATGCATGGGATCGACATCCAAATTTTGGTTCTTTCCTTTTATTTGGCAGGCTCTGGCAAGAAAATGGTATAGTGTTATTCCTCGGTGGCTTAAAAAGCTAACGAATGAAGATTCTCTACTTTTGAACGCAAAGTTTTATTCAGGTGAAAAAGAAATAAGCCCGTAGCAGACAACGTGTAGCCTCATCAGTGCTCTGTGCCTACAGTGTGTTGCATCAAAATGGCGGTTGCCTCCTCTTTGCTCCCTTCCACTCTCGCTCTTTAGGCGCTCTCCTCCCATTCCTTCACTTTTCTCCTCTCTGGCACCATTGTTGCCACATTTACTGGCCAGACTCAATATACGGCTTTGCCCAAAACAATGCATATCAGCTTTAAAAAAAAAAAAAAGGAAAAAAAGGTATAGGCAAATGAAAGGGCATTATGAAAGTTTCTGTAAAAAATTACTTCTACTTTACTGTGTAAGTACATTGTATTTATAGTATTTTACTCCAAGTACATTAATCTCGGTGTACTTACTACTTTACTTAAAGTACATAACCTCTCTATTTACTTTGTTTTTTACTTCAGGTACTTTTTACCCAACACTGAATATACCATAGAAAGCAAAGATAGAACCGAAACAATTCCGCCCATTAAGCCTACGTTAAATGTACGATAAAAAAAAAAAAAAAGAAAAGGAAAAAAGGTGTATTTGAAACACACTACGCTCCAATAGTACAAAAAATAAATCCAAATAGTCAACACTTAGTTATCACTTTATGTGATGGGAAGGAGAAAAACAACATACTGTAAACGACCTTCGCGGGGACCTAATAGTTGCGAATTTCGCGAATCGCCTACATTTCACGACAAATAGGTTTGCGAACAATTATGGTGAAATATAAACACATTGGAATCTATATTAAGATCCCACTGCCTTGCGAAAATAAGAATTCGCAAATTATTCCAAAACTACAGCTTTGACCTAAAACGCAAAATATTGAGCCCGCAAAAGATAAGTCGTTTACAGTATTTGACGGGCTATATTGCTTGAATTTGAGATGACATTTGCAAATTCCCCTGGACAGTTTATCGACACAATATTCCGAGGAAGGTCATTCCAGTCGTGTATAGCTCGGGGGTAAAAACGAATACCGTATCGGCACAAATATAATGCAAGTTTTTTTTCGAAAATATGTGCTCCAAAACAGACCTTGCATTATATTCGAAATGGAGTTCAGCCACAAGGCGCGCGAGTCTGGACCCTCCAGCTCAATGCAGGAGATTGGGTGGGAAAAGAAGTGGGGTGTGGGAGGGAATTTATTAGCTATTGGGCCACGTGAAGGGAGGAATAGAAAACATAAAAAACAGTTTTATCGCTTTTGTGTTTGTACAACGCACCACGAAAAGCATGCCACAGAAATGCAGTACGCCACGCGGGCATTCGGGCACTGGCCAATTCAAGCCAAGTCAGACCAGGCCAAGTCAACTCAACACAAACCAAGCCAAGGCTACCGATCGTGTTTACGCAATAATGCAACACGAGGTGTTTGTTTATGCGGAGGGACCAGAAACAAAAATGTGATCGTGTATCAGGTCCAGCAGTCTGTTTTTCTGCCTGCGCATTTTTTAGTTTTTGCTCCAGAGTGGTCCTTTTCTAGTGTGTTGGTGCTTCTGCTTCGTGCCTTGCTTTGCTTCTGGGCTGCCTCACGCGGAAGTAAAAGGAACTACCAGACAAGAGGCGCCATGCTGCTGCACATCTGCATAGTCGCCAAGTGGATTGTAAACGGAAGGACTTAAGCAGTGAGGATCAGTGCAGTAAAAACATAAACTAATACTTCTTCGATTTCCATTGTCTTTCCACCTCTGCTACGCCCTCCAGTAAACCTGCCCTTGCGTTATATTCGTGGTCGCGTTATATTCGTGCAAATATGGTACCTATTTTTCTCAAAACAAACCCCGATAAACGCCGATTTTTTTTTTTCCAACTCAGAAAATTGATGTTAGAAAACACCGCTTGTGTGGGACGCAGTAAAAACCCCCAAAAGACACCCCCGAATTCAAAGAAAAATCAGCCACGAAAACATAGAACCCTGGTTTTATAACTTATTTTTACCCCAGCCTTTCTTGTCCTTGGTAATTGACGACATTCGTGCGCTGTCCTCCTCAACAGAGCCGGAGGAGAGGCTGTCTTCCCCAGCAAGGGACAGCTCCGGTTTCGAGGACCATGGCGATACGTCCCCATCCAAACGGTGCCCCAAGAAACGCCGCAGCAACGCTCGTGCAGCAAAGAAAGGCAAGCTCAACAGTGACTGGAGTCACCAATCTGTCAAACTATCCACTGTCCCTTAGGATTTCAGCCGTTGTCTATACACCTTTCCAAGAAACACTTGACCCCAGGGGCAGCAAACCATTTTCGAGCCCAGTCACTGGGTGTAAGGCTAGAGTAGACAATCGCCGGCGTCCCTGCTAACCCTAACCGAGTGGACTGTGATTTCGATAGGCGCAACCTGCATAGGCACAGTTTCAAACACTACTGGCGGCTAAATTCTCGTCTTTTCCCGCTGTATTTTGTGTTTCATGGTGCATGTATTTTCCCGAGGTCACTGAGAAAACATTGCGCGCGACAGAACGAATGTGGACTGGAATGTATATATCTAGTTTTTTGTGCTTTTTTTTACGATAAATTTTGACGGCGCCGCGCGATTCGCTGCATGTCAAACGACAAAGCACTTAGCTGTCAAAAATAAATTACAACAGAAGAGAGCCGAAAAGCATGCATTTTTCACGCTCACAAATAACGTGTTTACCGATGGACAGGACCATAGGTCGGCATTTTAGAGCCCCTTCATTCACCATCACATCACGAACAAAATCACGTCTCCAAATTCATTCGCATTCACGTCACAAAATACTCCGACCTCTCAAAGTCACGGCACTTTACATCCCGGCGTTCAACCGTGCCAAAACTTCATCCCCTTCACATCACGGCTTTCAAACCCCGCAGAGAATTCATCCTCTTCACATCACGGCGTTTAACCGCGCCAAGAATTCATCCCCATCACATCACCGCCGCCTCCGAATTCACTGAGTCATTCACCATCACATCACCAATTCACGAAGACATTCACCATCACCACGAATTCATCGGAATTCACCATCACATCATGAATTCATCCGAATTCACCATCACTTCACGATTTCATCCGAATTCACCATCACTTCACGAAGTCATCCGAATTCACCATCACATCATGAATTCATCCGAATTTACCATCACTTCACAAAGTTATTCACCATCACGGTCAACATGAATTCACTGAAATTCACCATCACATCATGAATTCCGCATAATTCACGAAGTCATTCAGGTTCATTCTGACTAAATTCGACTTCACGACTGGTGGCCCTTCACGACTTCGCTGTTCTTGCGGAATAGGACTGTGGCGCCTTTTGTGTCAGCCACTTGGAACCAGGACCTGACTCCGTCAAGAAATTGGGGCATTTCGAGTGCACAAAACGCAAATCACATTGATAGAGTGCCAACCCAGCCAATGCCGCGCTGTGATCGTGTCACGTGAATGAACTCCGTCCGCCGCCGCGCGGAACCGGCAGGTCACGTGATATGGTCTTGGCGCCGGATAAGGTGTGCCTGTTCGTGACGTCGGCTTCGTCTCTTTTGAAACGATATATGGCTGCGCCGCGTAAACGAAGCGGTGCCTAGTGCCCGCCGCCTTGGCGCGGCTCGCTGCCCCCTCATAGCCGTATGTGAGAGCAGCGTTGGAACTAACATGTTAAAAGTAACGACGTTACTGGTAACGCGTTAGTTTCTTGACTAACGTACTAACGTACTCGTTAGAATCCCAGACGACTAACGAGTAAAGTAATGTCGTTATTATTTTAGGGAATCTCCTACGAAATTACGTTACCCGTTACTCATTACTTTTGACTAAAAACGGCCGCATGAATGTTTGAAAACAAAATAATTTTTATTCTGCACAGGGCAGTTTGATACGTTAGACCCATGTTACGGATTAAAAAAACAGGACGCGGGATGGCCAAAAAACATGCTTTTCGTGTAAGGCTCGTCAAATTATGAGGCGCTGGAGAAATGCAGCCCTCTGCGTTAAGTCCTTACTTCGAACTCTTTTTGTTCGCCTTCCGCCCATTGAAAAGCATGCGGGAAGGGCCTTAGAACGCACCTGGTATCGTTGCGCCGCGGCGTTCTTCCGCAAGATAAAGTTTGTCTGCGTTCCTCGCCGTCACCATGGCAACGAACGCCGAATGACTGGAAGCACGCACGGTACCGCCGCGTGAAGCCAGCAACAGCTGACGCCATTTTACGAACGCCGTCTGCTAGCCAAAGCCGAACGCGGTATGTCAGATCAACCGCCTCCGCCGGTGCTCGATCGCCGTCGGCGATCGAGCACCGGCGGAGATTATTACTGCGCGAGGACGCTTAGGGGTGCTGCCCCCCCCCCCCTTCATTGCCACTGCCACCGCACTTCCCTTATAAACATCTGTTACTGCGAAAGTGCTCGACAAAGGGCCACCGTGCTGAGGCGCGCACGGCTTCGCAGCGAGACTGATTCCCAAACCGCCTACCGTAATATTCCGAGCAAGCGCCCCTCCGCAAGCAAGTCAAAATTACCCGCGAAGTGGGGGGGGCGCTATCCCGGAACGGCACAAAAATTCAAGATGGCGACGACAAAATTTTTCCGCCAGAAAACAAAAAAAAAAAAAGCGCAGTGCACACAGATTTAATATTTTATTTATCTTTGAGAACATAGACTTTATTAGGCCAAAGATTTGTCACTGCTATGTTAATCACTTTCAAAACCACCAAAAGACTCCTCAGAGTCGGCCGCAAGAAAAAGTTCGCAGCATTCCGCGATGTTTCCCAACTGCATGCCGTTGGCTATTTCGACCATCGTGATTTCGACAGCCTCTTCAGAAAGAAGCTGGTTGTTAATGACTCATTCTGCACTTCTTTCACGCTCCAGGTATTAAAAGAGCGCGTCGTCCACGTATTCACTGAACACCGGCGCGCCGTTACTTAGCTTTCGTCGAACTTTCGCTTTCCCGTAGTTTGACTGTAGCAAATTCCCTTTCCCGTATCCGGTCGAGCTTGATGTGTCGAGACCGTCTGGTGTACGTCTTTCCCGTTTTCACAATGCCATAGGACAACCTCGATTTCCTTTGCCACTGTGTAAGAATGCATAGCCGACCTGACACCCCAAAACAAAGTGACAATGGCACGTACTGACCGGGCTGATCGGGCTGCAAAGTAGGATTGGATTGGATTGGATTCTTGGACTGAACTTCGCAGGCAAGTGTTGCCTGGGCGCGGTCAGCGCGGCGGGTGATACGGGTGCGGAGCAGGGAGGGGGGCGCTTTCCCGGAACGGCGCAGAAATGTGAAATTAGCACTAAAGTTGGGGGGGGGGGGCTCTTGCACGGGTGGGGGCGCTTGCTCGGAATTTTACGGTAAGTCAAATGGGTCCCTGTCGTTTGCGGTGAAGGGTGAAAACAACCAGCAAGCAGGCAAGCACCTGCGTAACATGTTCTTCCGCCTATTCTGAATTCATAACCGTATTCACTATCACGTCGAGAATTAAGTTCACGGTACTACTTCCCATCACGAACTTATCAACTTCACGAGCCACTCACATTACAAATTCATCGTGTTCACGAGCCATACACCATCACGTCACAAATTCATTGAATCATTCACACCACAATGAATTCTATTCAATTCACGAAGTCATTCACAATATCAACACATCATGAGTTCGTTCAAATTCACGAAGTCATTCACCGTCACATCACGACTTCATTCAATCATTCAAATTCACGAAGTCGCTTGCCATCACATCACGACTTCACGACTTCATTTACCATCACATCACGGCTTCACGACTTTATTCACCATCACATCACGAATTCAATCAAATTCACGAATTCATTCACCATCACATCACGAATTCATTTACATTCACGAAGTCATTCACCATCACATCACGAATTCATTCAAATTCACAAAGTCATTCACTATCACATCATAATTTTTTTCAATTTCAAGAATTCATTCAGAGCCATTCAGATTCACGCCGTGAATGTGAATGAAGGTGAATGAGCGAGTTCATGAATGAATTTGCCGAGGTATG